>PITA01002694.1:0-110685 GCA_004023965.1 Spilogale gracilis | reverse complement strand
AAACTTATGGGACCTTATCAAAATAAAAAGCATCTGTACAGCTAAGGAAACAGTCAACAAAGCAACCCACGGAATGAGAGAGGATATTTGCAAATGACACTACAGACAAAGGGCTGATATCCAAGATCTATAAAGAACTACTCAAACTGAACATCCAAAAAGAAGATGAACACATCAAAAAATGGGCAAGAGACATGAAGAGGCACTTCTCCATAGAAGATATACAAATGGCTAACAGACACATGAAAAAATGTTCATCGTCACTAGCTATCAGGGAAATTCAAATCAAAACCACACTGAGATACCACCTTATACCAGTCGGAATGGCCAAAATTAACAAGTCAGGAAACAACAAGTGTTGGAGAGGCTGCGGAGAAAGGGGAACCCTCTTACACTGTTGGTGGGAATGCAAGTTGGTGCAGCCGCTTTGGAAAACCGTGTCGAGATTCCATAAAAAATTAAAAATAGAACTACCCTATGACCCTGCAATTGCACTACTGGGCATTTACCTCAAAGATACAGATGTAGTGAAACGAAGGGCCATATGTACCCCAATGTTCATACAGCAATTGCCACAATCGCCAAACTGTGGAAAGAGCCAAGGTGCCCTTCAACAGATGAATGGATAAAGATGTGGTACATATATACAATGGAATACTACGCCTCCATCAGAAAGGATGAATATCCAACTTTTGTAACAACATGGACTGGATTGGAAGAGAATATGCTGAGTGAAATAAGCCAAATAGAAAAAGTCAAGTATCACATGGTTTCACTTACTTGTGGTGCATAAGGGGTAATGTAGAGGACCGTAGGAGAAGGAAAGGAAATGGGAAGTAGGGTAATTCAGGGAGAGAAATGAAACATGAGAGACTTTGGACACAGAAACAAACTGAAGAACTTGGAGGGAGAGGGTGGGGGATGGGAGAGCCTGGTGGTGGGTACTGAGGACACCTATTGCATGGAGCACTGGGTGTGGGACATGGGCAATGAATCTTGGAACACTGAAAAAATAAAATAAATTTAAAGTCAAAAAAAAAAAATAAGAAGCAGGCTTCCCACTGAGCAGGGAACCTGATGTGGGGCTCCATGCCGGCTTGATCCTAGGACTCTGGGATCATGACCTGAGCTGAAGGCAGACGCTTAAGGACTGAGCCACCCAGGCGCCCCACTTTAGAGTATCTTTACTGATGATAAAGAATTTTGGGTTAAAAATTATTCTCCATCAAAACTGGTCTACTTTTTACTAGCTTTCAGTGTTGCTATTGAGAAGTTCAAAAACTTTCTCATTACCAATATTTCGTGTGAATTTATCTTGCTATTTTTCCCTTTCCAGATTTTTGGGGGTCAACCATGGATTTTACAAGTACTTGAAATTTCACAAGGCTATGTGACCAACTATGGTTCTCTTTTCATTCATTTTCCTTGGTATTTTGTAGGACTTTCATATATGTCACATAGGTCCCATAGATAGATAGATAGATAGATAGATGATAGATAGATATATAGTAGATATTCATTCTTATATTTTGTCTTTAATAAAATTAGTTTCTCCTCATCTTCTTCCTATATATGTTCTTTATATATAGAATTAGTTTCTCTCTAATTTCTTCTTATATATGTTCTTATATTTTGTCTTTAATAAAACTAGTTTCTCCCTCATTTTCATCTTTATTTCTCTCTGGACCAAGGAGTCCAACCTCTAAATTGACTATCAAATTTTCTTTTCTATCCTCTCCCATTTTGTTCATCTCTTTTTCTTTTACTTTTATTTCCTAAAGACTACCCTCATTATATTCCACCATTCTAATATCTTTTTAAAACTTAATTTTGATTTCCAAGACTTCTATCTTTTCTCTGAGAATTTTGTTTTAATAGCATGTATCTCTCTAATTTTTGCCTTACTGATGCAGACTTCTCTTATTTATCTCAACATATTAATTATGAGTTATTAGGCATTTAGTCTGTCCCCTTCAAGGTTTCTGTTTACTCAAAGCTGTTTTGCATTTTTTGTTTGATCTGTTCACTAAACGTTAAACTATAGGATTACCCCCAATGCCTGGCAACCCTTGACTGTCCATTCAGATTTAAGAGTTAAGAACTAAAAAAATGGACTGTAGACTCTGTATAGAGAAGCCTCACAATAGTATCATTGTTCAGAGACATCATATTCTAAGACCCCATACCTGCCAATATCTGACAGTCTTTTCTCTTGATCAGCTCATTCTTGTACTTGGGAGTTACAAGACTGGCTGCTACTATTCTTGCACTCAAACAGGAGAAGGTAGCCTACTCCACTGTTAGATATGTAGACTTTCATTTAATCCTCATGTTTTTACTATAGTCCCTTAATATTCCTTTAGCTGTGTCTGGTTTATGTGGACCCAGATTTTTTTCTGGGAATAATAGAGAAAATTAGGCACATGGTTACCTGCATGGTCTAAGTCCCTCATTTAATGCCTTACACAAATACTCATAGTTTTAACACTCTTCTGTACTATCACCTTTGGAGGTAATTGGTACTTACAATTCCTGAGGCTTAGGAATTAGTCTGCTTATAGCAATCTAAAATTATTAGATTCTTGTTCCATTCACTTACTGAGTTACAAATCATTCTTTTACCTTCCATCTTCAAAAACCATATTGCTCTTTCTTAGATGCCTCTCGTATTCTTCTTGGGTTTGTAAACTGTGTTTCAGCCATGTTAATAGAACGCCTTGTATAAAATATTTAAAAAGCAATAAAAGACACTTCAAAGAAATGTTGAATTTATGCTAACTAACAGGCCGTGCCCCAAGTTCACTCCCCTTACTAAAAGGGATGGTTGAGTGGAAAATTTTAAGAAATAAACATTGTCTAAACAGTCTTTGAGATTCCAAAACTAAAAAAAAAAAACAAAAAAAAAAAAAAAAAAAAAAAAAAAAAAAAAAAAAAAAAAAAAAAAAAAAAAAAAAAAAAAAAAAAAAAAAAAAAAAAAAAAAAAAAAAAAAAAACCCACTCATCTTTGACAAAGGAGCAAAGGCAAAACAATGGAGCAAAGATAGCTGATTTAATAACGCTGTTGGAACAACTGGACATCCACAACCAAAACAAACAAACAAACAAACAAACAAAAACAAGAAAAAGGAATCTAGACACAAACCTTATGCCCTTCACAAAAAATTAACTCAAAATGGGTCATAGATAAATAAAGAAAATGCAAAACTAAAAACTTAAAGATAACATAGGAGAAAAACTAGATGATCTTGGATATGGCAATGAGGTTTTTTTTAGATTTTATTTATTTATTTGAGAGAGAGAGAGAGTGAGAGAGAGCATCAGAGGGGAGAAGGTCAGAGGAAGAAGCAGACTCCCCATGGAGCTGGGAGCCCGATGTATGACTCGATCGGGGGACTCCAGGATCATGACCTGAGCTGAAGGCACTGGCTTAACCAACTGAGCCACCCAGGCGCCCCATGGCAATGAGTTTTTAAATTCAAACACTAAAGGCACGTTTTACCAAGAAATAATGGATAAGCTGGAGTTCACTAGAACGGAAAACTTCTGGAGCTTCTCTCTATTTCCTAGATGGAATGCTGCCCGTTTTATGAATCCTTATATAAAACCAATTATATCTTTAAATTTACTTAAAAAAATATTAAAAATTTCTGCTCTGCAAAAGATAATACCAAGAGAATGAGAAAACAAGCCACAGTAAGGGAGAAAATATTTGAAAAAGACCTAACTGGTAAAGGATTGTTATCCAAAGTGCACAAAGAGCTCTTAAAACTCAATCTAAGAAAACAACCTGATTAAAAAATGAGGCAAAGCCCTTCTGGACACCTCACCAAAGAATATATACAGATGGTAAATGAGCACATGATAAGACCACATCATATATCATCAGGGAGATGCAAAATAAAACAATAATGAGATAAAACTACCCACCTATCAGAATGCCCAAAATGTAGAATACTGGCAATATCAAATGATATGTAAGGATATGGAGCACCAGGAACTCTCATTGTTGGTGGGATGGTAAAATGACACAGCCACTTTGGAAGACCATTTGGCAATTTCTTACAAAATTAAACATACTCTTAAGATTATAATATCCAACAACTGAACTCCTTGCTAGTGTAAAAGAGTTGAAATTTATCCACGGGATTTGAAAACTTATACCCACACATAAACCTACACATGGATGTGTATACGAGATTTATTCATAATTGCCAAAACTTGGAAGAAACCAAGATGTCCTTCAGCAGTTGAACAATAAACTGTGATCTATCCAGACAATGGAATATTATTTAGTACTAAAAAGGATATGAGCTATCAAGCCATGCGAGATATGGAGAAAACTTAAATGCATATTACTAAGTGAAAAAAGCCAATTTACAATGCTACCAACTGTATGGCTCCAACTTATGGCATTCTGGAAAAGGCAAAACTAGGGAGCCAGTAAAAATATCAGTGTTTTCCAGGGTTTGGGGGAGAGATAAGGATAGTAGGCAGAGCCAGAGGACTGTTAGGGCAGAGAAAATACTCTGTATTAAACTATAGTGATGGGTACATGTCATTAGACATTTTTCCATACCCACAGAATATACAACACCAATACTAAACCCTAACATAAGCCAGAGTTTTGGTGATTATGATGTATCAGTGTAGATCCATCAATTCCAACAATTGATGTTACCACTCTGATAATGAGGGAGGCTATCTGGGAGAACAGGGTGTATATGGGAAATCTGTGTACATCCCATTTAATTTTGCTGTAAACTTACAATTGCTCTAAAAACACTGTTCAAAAATAAAAGTTATTAAAGACGTAGTTGCATCTATACCTGTCTAAAACTCCATCAACTGGTTAATGGATAATCAATTTGTGGTCTATCAGTGTAAAACGAAAAGGATGAAATGTGGATACAGGCACCAACATGGATGAATCTCACAGACATTAATGTTAAGCAAAAGAGGCTGGCCATATAAGACTATATACTGTCTGACTCTATTTATATCAAGAGCAAGAACAGACAAAATTAAGCAATCTACCATGAGGGAAATTAGAACAGTGGTTGCCTGTGAGGGATGGAGACTGACTAAGGTGGTATTAAGCGTTCTGTATCTTGACTGCAGTGGCAGTTACAGTGTAACTGAGTAAATACATCTTCAAAACTGCAAACTGTACATTTAAGATCAGGACATTTCACTGTATAGAAATTATATCAAAAAGGAAAGAAAGATGAAAGACATGTATCTATATATTCCTACCCCCAACTAGTTAAGTAGCCAAAAGTTTTGCCATAAGATTAGTGATATATTTAATATTGAAAGCTGTATATACCTTCAAACCGATTTTTTTGCGATAATAACCTTTATCAAATAAACACTGAGGATTTCTGTTCTGAATAAGTTTAAATAACAGATCTGAGACTCCCTAGTTTCAACTTTCAATAACAACCATTCTTTTAGTAAGATTCATGGATTTCTTAGACTTCCTCCCTTCATAAAAATATCTAAGAAACGTAATTTCATTGTGTGTTAGTATTTCTCAGAAATGGCTTTCGATTATTTTTAAAGTATAACACTGAGAACATTTTTTAAAAGATCTTATTTATTTATTTCACAGAGAGAGAGATCACAAGTAGGCAGAGAGGCAGGCAGAGAGAGAGGAGGAAGCAGGCTCCCTGCTGAGCAGAGAGCCGGACCACGTGGGCCTTGATCCCAGGACCCTGAGATCATGACTGAGCCGAAGGCAGAGGCTCTGACCTAAGCCGAAGGCAGAGGCTTAACCCACTGAGCCACCCAGGCACCCAACCCTGAGAACATTTTAGTGCTCAAGAAATACTAGAAACCTTTAAAGAATAACTACCATATCCTAGTTAATAATTGGCATGTTCACATGATAGTACTCAATTAGCTTAATTTTTATAAGCTTTTGACATTTTATATGTTGTTTCCTAATGCTGGTTTATCACTTGCATATTTGTGTTTTCTTGTAGATAACCATTTCACTAAGAAATAGTTTTATTACTTCATAACAATGTTTGCAAATGACACAGTGGGTTGTAAAAAAAAAAAAGCTATTTTGAGATATCAATTTTGCTCTATCCCTTAGGATGTGACTTAATTCCTACAGAAGATCCTTCATGGAATACAAAACTTAATCTTGTGCTTTAGAAAAAAATTGTTATGTCACAAACTCAAGTAGCACACGCATGTAAAATTCATGAATGATAGGGTATACTGAGAGCCATAGGTATTTAGTTTTATTCTTCACAGAGGATTTTAATTTTATCATTTGGCTTTAATGTTTAATGTTTTCATAAGTTTTTTCTACTGACACTAAAAACACATGAAAAATACTAACATAACAGAATGTCCTATAAGTCTTTTAAAGAAATTCTACTTACACCGCATATTATCCACAAAAAGAACTCCATTCAGAAAGATGAAACAAAAAGAAAGGTGACAGCATAAAACTCAGCCAAAATGAGCTATTACACAAAATACATAATATAAAGACATATATGGTAACCAGAACTGAGATGTCCGCTATATAACTATTACTTACTTAACTACATGAAATCTAATGTTACAAGCGAAAATATAATTTTCATTATATTTATTTGTTTCAGATGATATCGGTACAAATGCATAATGTAACTATATAATAAAATAGTAATATGATTTCACAATATATACTCAAAATTAAATAGCATTATGTATGCCTGATAGGAACCTTTCAACAATTCTGCTGGTATTCCCTTCTCTTCTGTTTCCCTTCTCTTACATGTCATCAAAATAAGAAAAGTATGAATACTTCTGAATATAAACTGCACAAATCTGAACAAAAATAAAAACTCTTATTTTATTACAAAAAATAGCTGAAAAAGATATATGAAAAACACTGTAAGTGTAACTTAAAAGCAATACTAAATAGAAATTACTATTACTAGCATTTAGGTGTGAATTCACTCCCTAGGACTCACATATACTATGGGAATCATTTCATGAAAGGCTTTGCTTTCTCTATAATAAATAAAGCACCTTAGAACAAATATAAATATAGCAGCAAGGGCAAAGAGAAGGATGAGTAAAGGGGAAAAGCAAGGGTGGTATAAAGGGCATGACCATAATAATGGTATAAATCTGCACAAAGTGAACATTTTCTTAAAGTGAAGTCTATTAAATGATGAAATAATCTCTGCAGGAATGCAATAAAAGCCCCATCACTTAAGTTAAGAACTAGCCCAGACAAAGCACTTGAGAAAATCCCATAAGGACCAGACTAGTATTGGCAGGGGAATTGCTTTGATGAATGTCTTAAACTTTCAACTATGTTTGTCATTCAAAAGACAAAGAAGATTGGTTACATTCCCTGAAGAATACATCCGTAAATAAATGATGCATGAAGACATCATTTTAAAATGAAATGTTATGTTCTTTTGGCGTGCCCTCCTAAAAATTTCAATATGTGCACTGAACATATTTCATTCACACATGACTATGTTTTAATGTTTTATTTGGTCTTCTACTTTTAAGCTACCAATTTCCAGAAAGCACTTAACTAGTGAGAGTATTATCATGTAGAACGACATAAAGATTACAGTTCATATTGCCTATGTAAAGCCAGAGGGGAAAAAAAAAGAAGAGCTAAAATAACATGTTTAAAAAAATTTTCCTAGATAGACATGGTTTTAAAATTACTGTTGAAATAAACCATTTTTCAAAAGGGATTTTCTTAAGTTTTATGTTGGTACCAAAATTAATACTGACATTGAAATTATATAAATGTTTTTATAGTATTCTATATGCTAAATCTCAATTAATCATATTCCACGTGAGTACGCTTTTATGTGTTGGAAAAATGTCTCAACCACCATCTAAGAGCTGTTTTCTCCCTTAAACTTTAAATCAATCTACCATAGGCTGGTCTAAGATGAATCTTCACATGCTGGAATAAAATCCTTTGAGGACAGAATTAAAGATTATATTAATATACTTTTTTTTACTTTACATATAACTAATAAACTTCCAATTTCATATCATGTAAGATCCATAAATTAGTGCTTACAAACCCCTGCTAACCCAGTGAAATACAATAAGCAATGCGTTTTGTACACTACTTGCTTGAATACACGGGCTGAGGGAAAGCTTCTTAATGAGGACAAAAGTAGTATCTCCCTACATTTTTAAGTGATGTATCCAACTTCTTGTGAAATTCTGATGAGGACTCCCCCAATGAAGTCTAATCAAGAATCATATCTTGAGTGTATTCTAGCACACAAGGTTATTACAAGCTTTGTCTTTAGTAATTAAGACTTAATTTTTTAGAATAATTTTAGGTTCATAGCAGAACTGAGTAGTACAGAAATTTCCCATATACCCCACACACTCACAGCCACCCCTGTTATCAATACTCTATTGTCTTATGTACCACAGCTTACTTATCCATCCAAAGTAACAACACAACAAGAGTACAGAATAGAAAAATAGTATGGCTTTTAGGCAGAAATTAAAACCCATACATGTGTTTAGGGATACATAGACTTCCTTAAGACTGGGAATGATAACAGATAAAAGCAGACAAAGGCACAGGCCAGTTAATGGGTATCTTAAAGGCTATCTGAAGAAGCTTGAGTCATACCCATAGGGGACCAAGGGGCACCTTGCAGCAAACTTTGGACTTGCCCAGTGGATCTGTAAAGTTGAAGAAATTACTGACTTAATCCTAAAAATAATTCCATATATTGGTTATTTAAATATTTAATGATTGCCTACTGTGGCAAGCTGAAATAATGGGCTCCCAAAAATAAATAGATTCACTTCCTAATCCCTGGAACTATATTAACTTAAATGACAAAAGATGTGATTAAGCTAAGGATCCTTAAAGAAAGAGCTTATTCTCCTTACAAGAGAGAGTCCCAGTTTTCACACACACACACACACATATACATATACACACACAGAAAGTAATAAGGATATGAGGCAGAAGCTAGTGATGTAGCCACAAGGCAAGAAACAGGGGCTATAAAAACTAGAATAGCAAATACACAGATGTGAATGTACATGAACATTAACAAATCACACACTTTAAAACAGGATGGTGAATTTTATGAGTATTTCATCACAATTTTTTCAAATGGTTGGGGGAGGGGTTGTGAGGGAGAAGACACCTAGACAAGGCAAGGAAGAAATTCTTCCCCCAGAGTCTCTGAAGGAAGTGCGGCTCTACACAGAACTATGAGAGAATAGTCTGTATTTTAAGCCATCCAGCTAGTGGTAATTTTTTACAGCAGTCACAGGGAAGTCATATACACAAAAATACTATATACACAAAAATCACATATGCTAAAATGGCAAGGAGAGATAATAGATAAATAGATTTATGTTTATATAAATTTTACACATGGGAAAACATCCTGGAAAAAATACCAAATGTCCTCACAATATTAAAACAGAATCATTAATGTGTATTTTACTTTAAAAAATTTAATTTTTAAAAATTTGATTCTCAACATTATGGAAAACATTTATCATAAACATGACAGTATTTTCTTCACAGGCTAGCCTTTTATAATAATAATATATACACACTGACTGTCACAACTGTAAGAAATAATATGAAAAACCAGAATATTTACTATGCAGGTGGGTTTCCTCCTAGTATTCTAGGCTTACATACTGTCAAAAGAATGACATATCAAGAACAAGAACTGTCACTGAACTGCATCTAAAAGAAACCATCTTTTCCTTTGCAAGAAGGTTTATAGAAGATCTCAACCATGAAAAGTTTGTGTGTGTGTGTGTGTATATTTTTTTTATCAGACTTTAAAAGCTGATGAATAGAAATTATTTCCATGAAAGCTATAAAATCTTTAGTTAACATAAACATGAAGGAAAGTATATGTTTAGTTGTGCCTACATTAACAAGAAAAAATAATGTATTCAAAGTCAATAACACATTTTTCTATTTTGATTACCAAGGTTCTTGTGCAGTTATTTTTTAGAAATACATATCTGCTGAAATCGCACCATTAGGGAAGAGTCTGGAACTGAACAGAAAGACAAATTGGATGACAGTAAATAATAATGTTACCTGAATATGTGCTTTGATACAGAATAAAAAGTTATATTTTACAATACAGATTCAGTTCAGCAGAGGTTATTCAAAACCACACATAATTAAAATATTTTTTGTATGCATTGCTTTCTTTCCCAAAGTACCGTGTTACTACCGTCTTAGGACTGATCCCAAGTAGTATTTCAAAGTAGAGTTATGGCTACTCAAGTGTTGGGAGAACTACTTAGAGCTCCAAAAGAATGTCTTAAAATTATTTATCATTTTCTACACATATATAATATAAAACATAACAGCTCATAATTAACATTTTATAGAAACTCAAAAACAAGTTACATTTCTCAGTAACTAAGTACTAGAATTAGTTGTTACTAAACTAGAGAACATTAAAAAAATTAATTTGATTGTCATTAATAGTTTAATATTGATATATAATTATTCAAATTATTCAACTGGGCTTTAATCAGGGATATAAAAAAAATTAAAGGACTAAGAGAGTCCGTTTTTCCTAATTTAAACTTAATATATAAGAATATTTAACTGTATATGTACACACAATTGTTGTAGGACCTCAAGTATATTTAAAGAACTGTTTTAAGTTGAAAAGAATGTTCCTGAAAGATCCATGTTCTTTTCTTATTAAATTTTTAACACTGCGATAACTGTGGATTCCCATGCAGTTGTAGAAGTAGTACAAAGAGATCCTATGTAGATTCCACCCAGTTTTCCAATTGTTAATGTGTTGCAAAATTATAGTACATTTCAACCAAGAAATTGACATAGATATAATCTACCCATTTCACCTAGATTTCCCCATTTTTACATATATTTATTTATGGGTGTGTGTGTATATTAAGTTCTATGTAATTGTATTTCATGAATAGCTTCCTGTATCCAACACCAGAGTCAAGAACACATTCCATTACCACAGTTCCATCACCACAAGAATCTCTCCTGTTGCTCTATCCCTAACTCCTGGCAACTAGTAATCTGTTCTCCAACTCTAGGATTTTGTTATTTCAAGAATTCTGTCATATAAACAGAACCATTTTGGGACTGGCTTTTTTCGGTCAGCATAATCACCTTGAGATTCATCCAAGTTGCATGTAAGAATAGGTCCCTGCTTCCCTATGTAGGTCCCTGTATTCCATTTTAGATGTACCACAGTTTGTTCAACCATTCATCAGTTCTAGTACATATGAGTTTTTTCCAGTTTTGGGCTACTAAAAATAAAGCTGATTACTGAACAATTTTTACGTGAACGTAAGTTTTCATCTCTCTACAATAAATGTCCAGGAGCTTGACTTCTCGGTTATATGATAAGCACATGCTCAGTTTTATAAGAACCAGTCAAATTGTTCCCCAGAGCAACTGTGACATTTTGCATTCCAACTAGCAAGGCATGTATGATACAATTTATCCATGTCCTCACTAGCATGGTCACTATTTTTTATTTAAGTCATTCTCATAGGTGTGTAGTAATATCTAATTGTGGTTTTAATTTACATTTCCCTATAGCTAATGATGAACATCATTTAATATGTTTATTGGCCACCTAAATATTCTCTGTAGTGAAATGTCTGTTCATGACTTTTGCCTTGTTTTCCAGCTGCATCATTTGGTTTTTTACTTTTTACTTTTTGTTATATGTTTACTGTTATATTTTAACTCTCAAAATACACTAAACACTACAAAATACACTAATCCCCTACTGGATATGTAGTTCGCAAATATTTTCTCCAGTCTGCAGCTTTTCCTATCCTCCTCTTTATAGAATCTTTCACAATGCAAAAGCTTTCAATTTTTTTAGTTGCATTTTATCAATTTTTCCTTTCATAAATCATGCTTTTGGTGTATTAAGAACTTTTACCTATACCTAGACCCCAAAAATATCCCAAAGATTCTTCCTTATGCTTACCTTTCCAAAAGTTATACAGTCTTGTGTTTTACATTTAAATCTGGAATCTGCTTTTTTTTCTATAAAGATTAAGATTTAGGTCAAGCTTCATGTTCTTGTCTGTGGATGCTCCAGTACCATTTGTTGAAGAAGTTATCCTTTCTCCATTGAATTGCTTGTATATTTTGATCAAAATCAGTTGGGGGTTAAAAAAAAAAAAAAAAAAGGTGGAGGAATAGTCTGAGAGGCTATAGTGATTCCTTCCACTTCACTTGCCTTTATTATCTTCCACAAGGAAAGTTACTGGGAACTAAAAAAGTTTGTCATATAACTTTAGACTGACATAAATCATGAACAATGATGCAAAGTGGAACAGAACCATCATAATTATTAGGTCTGTCTCTCAGGTATTTCCTGGCTCTTTGATGCACAGTTGACCATTTCCTGGTAATTACTGCTTTAGAACTTCATATCTACTTTAACTGTAACACTTAATGAATTAAAGTAAAATGATTTCTTGAAAACACTAATTGTACATATTTGTGTGGGGGTACATTTCAGGGATTCTCAATTCTGTTCCACTGATCTCTGCCAATACCATACTATCTTGACTACCACAGCTAAATAGCAAGCTCATATCAAGTAGTGATTCTTTCCACTTTATTCTTCCTCATCAAGATCGTCTTAGCTATTCTAGGGTCTATGCCTTTCTACTTGAATAAAATTTAGAACAATTTTAAATGTGTCTATAGAAAATCTGGCTATGATTTGACAAAAACTGCATTAAATTCATGAATCAATTTAAGAAAAAATGAAATCCTTACTATGTTGAGTCTTCCAAACCATGAACACAATAGACATCTCCATTGATTTAAGTCTTCTTTGATTTCTGATAGAGATCTGTACATGTTTTATTAAATTTATATATCATGATCTCCTTTTCTATAGGGCAACAGTTGACAGCATTATTTTTTATTTTAGTTCCTACATGTTTTTTTTAAATTATTATTTTTTAAGATTTTATTTATGTTTTTTAAATTATTCTTTAACTGGCTTACATTTGATAGGGAAAATTCTTTAAGACAGGTAAAAAGCTCTTTCTGAGCATCTTTTCAACAGAATGCTGGTCTCTAGAGAGCCTCTCATGTTACTGGATACTACAGAAGTGTACAAATATGACTGTCTTTGAATAGGCTCTTTTATAACTTTGTGAGTTACAGAAAACTAAGAGCAATGCTAATGATTTTACCCACATAAATTAATTTTCTCTGATATAAACATGTTAATTTCCACCTATAGAAAATATGATTCTAAACATTCTAAACACTGCCCCATAGAATACAACCCAATTTTACATGATTAGTAAATTTACTAATTATATATATATCATTTTCCTTTGACACAGTTTTAGTACCTCAAGTTTCCCTCATTAATTAAGAAGTTAAAACCTCTTACAGGTTCATTTTATATTTATATGAGAGTCATGACTTTACCTTTTTTGAAATTATACTTTAATAGATTTAATAAAATCCAAAAGTTGTTTAATAAAAGCCAAAAAACCACATCTGAAGGAGTACATCTTCCTTGTTAGGATATGTAGCTATGAATTTCTCAATCCATAACTATCAAACTGTAAAACTGGCAAAATATCTAATGCAAGAGTCAGCAAATCTTTTCTGTTAAGGGTCAAACAGTTAATATTTTAGGCTTTGAGGACCACACAGTTGTCTGTTGCAGTGATTCATCTCTGTCCATGTCACACAAAAGTAGCCACAGACAATATGTAAAGGAATGAGTGTGGCTGTGTTCCAACAAAACTGTATTTACAAAATCAGAAGGCAGGCTGAATTTGGTCCACTGACTGTCATTTGCCAATCCATGGCCTAATATGTTGCTGTTTTGGAAAAACAGTTCTCAATCTTCTTCTAAAATAACACCCACATTTACAAGCAAACCACTCCCATGAATCTATCAAGGATGGAATGATTGTCTCCTGGTTGTAGCATTGCCAGCCGCTTCTCTGCAATGCCCACTGAGTTAATTAAATCCCCACCCATTTCCTACAACTCCTTTTGACCGCATGTCTGGATGCTCTGACAAAGGTCTACTACTGATGATAATTATTTTTCCTTCTAATACTGATAGAACTAAAAGAGTGATTAACCCTCTGAGTAAAGTGCATCAGACATTTGCAAACCTACAGCATTGTTCATGGGAAACCACTACTTAACAAAAAGCAAAAAATATTTAATTTACAATATAAAAATATGATGCAGCTGGAAACTTGGCTGTCCATAAAAAATTCACAATTTAGTATGCCACTAAAAACCAGGAGTCTCAGGGGCACCTGGGTGCCTCAGTAATTAAGCATCTGCCTTTTTAGCTCAGGTCATGATCAAGCCCCATATCGGGCTCCCTACTCATAGTGGGAAGCCTGCTTCTCCTTCTCCCACTTCCCCTGCTTGTGTTCCCTCTCTCACTGTGTCTCTCTCTCTGTCAAAAAAATAAATAAAATCTTAAAAAAAAAAGAAAATCTTTATTAAAACAATAAAAAATAAAATAAAATAAAATTAGAAAAAATAAAAACTAGGAGTCTCAAAAACTAACCCAGAGGAACACGGCAGTGCTCACTCACATAAACCTTTCTCTATTTTTCAATAATTCCACATTTTAATGGAGACAAACATTTATCAACGACTCATGCATTTATACTAAGTACTATGTGATATGGTCCACAACCTCAAATAAAGTAAAGCATGGCATTTAAGAGAAGTGGGTTAAATGATTATAATACCTATGTCAATATATAGGGTACAGAGAATTTAAATACACGGACAGAATTCAGACTTGAGAGAGAAGGTGAGGTGGGAGGGAGGAAGGCTTAAGAAACCAGGAAGTGAATGTTGATAATTGAGATGAGTCTCAAAGTACTAGGAGTTAGTTACGATAATAATAGTGGGAGAACCACCTGCACCCTCACAAAGAATTTCTTGGTGGAAACACACAAGGAAAGTAGGGGAAAAAACAGATCATAAAGGGCCTCATCTGTCATACCAAAAAGTTTATTAGAAAGCTTTTGAGAACTGTTAAAATATTTTAAGGAGGGGATGAGTATAGTGTGTTCTAATAACAAATTATTTTGCTTTAATCACTCTTTATAAATTACATGCATTCTAAATAACCAGTGTAATTCTAGTTACTTTTCAAAAGTGTTTGTAGTTGCATTCACAGTGAGATAGAAAAGGGAAACAGAAATATAGTGATGCTGACTTGTTTATTGCTAGGCCACTTTCACACACCATCAGAGAAATAACTACTATTCGCATTACAAGTGGGCCAAACACAGAGATTTAGTAAAATGCCCTAGGCCACACTGAGGGAAAGGGCTGGATTTGAACCAGGAGTTACCCATCACCAAAGCCCTTGCTCTTCTGATTATGTATTGCTATGCCTTGGGTTATCACCACAAGTAATGCAGGGAAGTTAAGTCATACTTAAGATATGCAAAATCAACTCTACAAGGTAATGAAAAAAAATTCAAACAAATACTGTTATTCAACACAGTACCTAACTTTTTTTACCTAGTCATCTGTGAAAGAAACAGCAATGTCTTTTATCACTAGAGGAAAAACTGCCTAGGCTGGGCTTACTGGTAGATAGTGTCATGGATATTATACTTTATGACAATTTAAAGGACTTTCAAGGGTAACTTTTACTGCATTCAACTTCTACCTTAGGCACTGACTTTAAAAGTTAACCCTTGTTCAAGACTCTACTAATAATTGTAACATAATCCACCATGATTTACACAAACTTACTTTCACTTAACCTACCACTCTCTATGTTAAGGACCATAGACAAACAAACCGCTTAAAAAGTGCTATATGCTTATGTTTACATAAGAATGTTTATGTGGGAATTTTGTTTTTATTTGAAATAAATCTTATTTTAAAACCAGCTAAATTAAAAAAAATACGCAAGCTCTATTTATATTCCAATATAAGACATCCTCTTGACCAGCAGATGATAAATTACACAAACAGGAAACTGCCTAAATAATTGGGTGTATGTTTATCATGGAGGTAACAGTTCTAACCACAGTAAATCCTAGAAATCCTTCATAATAATTTATAGCTGTGTGATGGCACGGAATAAATTTCCAAAAAGTCAGAATATATTTTTGGAATAATTTCATTGCACACAAGTCCAATAATCTTTCTAATTGTTCATATACCAACCATGCAAGGACTTCTGTGTGTATGTATGCCTGTGTGTGTATGTATGCTAAACCCTCAGTAAGTAGTTAATACTCAAGTAAGTCTTCACTGCACCTCTATTTTCTGTGACCATTGAAAGCATGACTTCATCTTTTTTTTCCCTTAATTGAGCAGTTAGTTGAATTCATGGGAAACACTCTGAACTCCAAATGAATTATGCTATCCAAACACTACATCACCAGATCAGTTACATTGCCACTCACACTCTGATTAGCCAAATTGTGCTTAGAACGCTTTTAACACCAAGATAGATTGCTATTAATGTGTATCACTCAAGGATATCCCCCAAAAATTGTTATCAGAGTGGTATTTGCTTTTTCAGTAGTCCCAAAAATCACACTGTACTGGCAAAACATAGAGAAAAATAATAAATATGTATCTTATAAGGAACGACAGCAGTTGTACAGAAAGCTATTTAGACATTATTTAAAATGCTTACAGTATTAAAATTAAATGTTAAAATTTAATATTATTGGAAAAGTCAACCAAATTTTACATATTAAATATATATCAAGGAAGGTTTTTGTCTTCCTACTACAGATGCTTGAAAAGATTCTTTTCTAATTTAGATCAAGCACTACATTATAAAATCAGCAATCCTATATGTTTAGGTGGTAGCAGTTTAGTCAAGCCTCAACAATCCCTCACTGGACTCTCTGTGGGTGGCCCATTTTGGTGTTGCAGCTGGTTTAGCACACAGTATATCAAACAAGTTGTTATTATAACAGGAATAAACACCACCCTCTGCTCTCACTACTCAAAACCCCAAAAGAGCTCGCTCATGTAGAACATTTACAACCTGTCAGATAACAGCTTAATGGGTCAGCATGTCAATACATTTATAATTCAGTTCTAATGACACCATCTCTTTTGATGAAGTATTATTTTAGTTGGGAGTAAACATTGCAAAATACTGAATCACACAGAAATGTAACTTCTTTGATTGTTGCTTCAAGAGACTAAAAGGAAAGCAATAATTATAATTAAGAATGCTAGAAATATCTGGAGTTTCTTGTATTGAATGAATTATTCATTTTGCTTTAAAGTTGAATTTAATCATTATGCTACTGTTAAGCATAACATGCAACAAAGTATAACACATAATGACATATCCATTACATATCTATTTCCTATAGCTCAAAGAAGTCAAAATATTGAAGACTAGGAATCAGATAATCCAACATACTTCAATGTAGTTCAACCATCTGAAAAATACATGCTAACTAAACTGCTAACTAAATGATAATGAGAAGAACACCTGGGGCTCCTGGGTGGCTCAGTCAGTTAGGCATCCCACTCGATTTCAGCTGATTCTTGATTTCAGCCTGCATCTTCATCTCAGAGTTGAGAGTTTGGGCACCATATTGAGCTCCATGAAGTACCTTATATACTACTGATTAATGAAAGAGAACAGGAGCCCAACATAACCTCTGTAAAGAGCATAATATCATGTAAAGTGGAGACTTTTCCCATATTTCAGGACCCATCAAAAAGAAACATCAACAAACTGGGACACCAGATTGGCTCAGTCAGAGGGGCAGGCAATTCTTGATCTTGGGGTCATGAGGTGGAGCCCCACATTGGGTGTAGAATACTTTATTACTTCAAGATTACTTGAAATTAAATTAAAGAAAAAAAAAAAAGAAACACCAATAGATAGACCCAGATCTCTGCAGAGATCCACAATGGCTGCAGAAACCATTAGAAAATGAAAATATAAACCAATATGGCCATATTAACACATCAATGATATGATCTGATAATTAAGTACAAAATGTACTCTACTTCAGAATTCTGATTTAATAATAAAGTTCTTGGGGCCCTTGGGTGGCTCAGTCATTAAGCATCTGCCCTTGGCTCAGGTCATGATCCTAAGGTCCTGGGATCAGGCCCGCTTCAGGCTCCCTACTCGGCAGGAAGCCTGCTTCCCACTCTCCCACTCCCTCTGCTTGTATTCCCTCTCTCACTGTCTCTCTGCCAAATAAATAAACAAAATATTTTTTTAAAAAATAAATTAATAATAATAATGAAGTTCTTGTTTTGGATAGGGCTATTCACTATACAATGGTGCAAAAGTAAAATATCATAAATGTATTTTTGCAGGTAAGCATTAAAGTCCATTATAGCTTGTTAAATAGTCCATTAACAAGTCTATTTCTTCATTTGGAGTACATTTGCTACAATGTCTCAACTATTTTTTTTAGTATGACTTATTAATTTAATGAATGTCCTAATTAAGCTATCTATTCCAGGAAAAGTATCCCAGAGAGGTATCACTCACTTGATACCTTCAATCCTCACAGATCCAAAGGCAACACATAACACAATGTACTGTATAAACTGAGCACTCAGTAAGTATTTGTTTTAAAAACTGTAAAGTTACATGAGTGTATCTTTAAGAGAAAGTTGAAAATTGGGGCTATGGACAAGGTAAGTGATATCAAATCTGGTTCAGAGACTCCTATCATTAGAGGACATCTTCCAGTGAATCATGAAAGTAGCCCCACAATAGTGTGAAGCACCTCCTAAAAGTTCCCACCAATCGCAGACGGCACAACAGAGACTGAATTAACTCAACTCCTCAATGCATAAATAATTTAACTGAGAAGCAAAGGTTAAGCGAAAAATGTTCAAAGTCACATGGCAAGTAATTGGTTCCATGTTAAAATATAAAATTATCCCAAAAGCAAGAATGAAGAAACTATAAAGATGAAGATGAATAGAAAAACCACCATAAAATAACAGCTAGCTATCTTATACTGAGTGCCTACTGTATATCTGGTATGATGCTAAACAGTTCTATATACTAATCTCATTTTAAACTCACATCTGCCATATACAATACATATTAATTAACCATGTTTTTTAAAGATGAAAATACTGACATTCAAAAAGGTTAAGGAAGTTTTCAAGGTCATGAAATAAGTATAACATATAGCCAGAATTCAAAATCAGGACTATTGAACTTCAGAACTCGTAACCACTTTAATATTATCTCTTCTGGCAAATAACTATGATATTATTTTCCTATAGTGCATTCCATAGTTATGACAACATTGAATCCTTTTGTTTTTCCTGTGACCAAAACTGTGGAGAATACCTAAATACCTTAAATTTAGGCTACTGGACTTAGGGGAGAAAGAGAAATATAGAGAATAAGAGAAATAATGGAAAACATCAACCTTAACTGTCACTCTCGGTAACTGACACCATTTGAGAGTGTATTGCTTTTTTAGTGAAGCCTAATAAAAGTATAAGGGATATTAACACTTACTGAAGGCCCTCTAAGTACTAAATATTAGCCTGGGTTTTAGAAATATAATGATTAAAACAAGACTTGAACTGCTATAAGGGAATTGTATAAAAACATACAGAAATGAGTATCATACCACTTCTTCCTTTCCATGAGAATTTTTACTATCAACTACAAATTTTCTAGAGGAATCGATTTTCTTAATCCAAATCATATGCTCATGTTAATAATGTAAAACCTAAAGGGCTTTCCTGCTAATGACCACTGGGAAAGTTAACTATGAGATCATACAAACTGTCCATCTGCCAATATGAGACCTGGGTTTATTACTTGTTTTTCCTCTGACTTTTCCAATTTAGTATGAAATAGCTCAGAGAAAGTCCCCTTGCCAGATTGTTTAGTCTCACGAATCTTACCATTAGATACTTTTTCCTGAGGTTCAGCCTAACTGGCCCTTTGCTTACATTCATTGCATAAAACTCTTTTGAGTGTCAAAACCAGCTGCTCACTTTCCCTGGAAATTTTCCACTTTGCAAATGCAGGCATGACTTTAATTAGACAAGGCATAATCTAGGTCAGTAGAAAGACTGACTCCAAGAAATCAGGCCAGGGCACCAATTTCTGAACAAGCCAAGAGACCTGAATAGACGGAAAGAACAATATAAACATACTTTTGTTGAAATATGGAGAAAAGCCACAAGACCATAGGGACTAGAGAACTCAAAAGCTATGTATAGATCTCAGCTTCTAGTCATCATTAGATAGTTCCCATAGGACCACCCCTACCATAGATAACAATTACGGACTTGGAACAAATACTTTAGAAAGAGACTTGAGATCACAAGAGAATGAACAGAAGCTGCCCAAATTTCAAAGAAAGGGACATACACTGAACAAGATGCCAATTTTTATGGTTTTCAGCCTGAGTAAGGACCCCAGTACTTGCCATGAAGAGCAACTAAAATTTAATAAAAATCAGTAGTCTTACTCTGTTGTAGAATTAGAAGCAGGGACCAAGGAAACCATAGCAAGAACATGTAGGGGAGAATTCTAGAGAAAACCAGAGAAGGGAAACTCTAAATTCTATAGACAAAAACTGTTCAGGTCTCTTGCTAATCCCCAAATCAAGCATGTAAGAGACAGATTCCAAGCAAACTTCCTAAGGTTAAAAGAACTGATCTGGTGGGGTACCTGGGTGGCTCAGTTGGTTAAGCCACTGCCTTCAGCTCAGATCATGATCCTGGAGTCCTGGGATCAAGTCCCCTATCGGGTTCCCAGCTCCGCGGGGAGTCTGCTTCTCCCTCTGACCTTCTCCCCTCTCATGCTCTCTCTCCCTCTCTCTCTCTCAAATAAATAAATTATATATATATATATATATATATATATATATAAAAGAACTGATCTAGAATTTCAGCTAACACCCACCAAGTGGGAAACAGGATTTTGAAGCTGGAATTTAGCCAAGTTAACTGACTTAAAACACACACACACACACAATCGATCGATCAATCAATCAATCAATACTCTTCAAATGAGTCTAACAGAATAAACTTTCTATAATACATCATTCACCATGTCCAGGACAAAATATTTAAGTTCTCAACAAAGAAAGAAACAAAAACATACTGAAGATAAAATACATACAATCAATGGATATTGATATAAGTTTATCCAGATGTTAGCATGAAGAGAAAAAGATTTTAAATCAGCTAATATAATTATGATCAAGAGTTTAAAGAAAAATATGATAATGAATGAAAAGACAGAAAATCTCAGTAGAGAAACAAGAGTGATAAAGAACCAAATGGAAATACTAAAAATGAAAAAAACATTGTAATTTTTTTAAAGAAATCACTGCACTGAGATGAAAAAAGAGACAATGAGCTTGAAGGAAGATCAATATAAATGATCTAATCTGAAGAACTGAGACAAAAAGGATTTTTAAAAAACAAAGAACCTAAAGGACTTTTAATTAAATTCTCAAAAGGAAAGCAAAAAGAATGGAAGGTGGCAGGAGATGTAAGAAACAAAGTATGGAAATGGGAGAGTGTAGTAGGGATGAAGGAAAAGTAAACCTTCTCTAAATACACCTTTTTATATAGCTCTGATTCTTGGTAATTGTTCACATAGCAATAAAATAAATAATTAATAACAACCATAATGTGAGATGAACCGCAAATGGAACAGGGACACTAAAGAGGATGGGAAGAAATAGAACTAATTTAAGACATTTTAGAAAATCATATTTTGAATGTATACTGTAAGGATAAAGATAAAAAGAATATACGAATAGTATACTGTATTCAGAAAATTTGTTTTTCACAGGGATATGCATTAGCAATTCTGGAACTACATGTATACAAGCACGGAGTTAACATTATAGAATATGAAAGCCAGACTTTTCTTTCTTTTTTTTTTTTTAAAGATTTTGTTTATTTGACAGAGAGAAACACAGCCAGAGAGGGAACACAAGCAGAGGGAGTGAGAGAGGGAGAAGCGGGCTTCCCACCGAGTGGGGAGCCCGATGTGGGGCTCGATCCCCGGTCTCTGGGATCATGACCTGAGCCAAAGGCAGCTGCTTAACCAACTGAGCCATCCAAGCGCCCCCAGACTTTTCACCATGAGAGAAAGTTACCAATAAGTAGGGAAGGATGAACTCTGTGACACTGGACTCAACAGATAATGGCTTCTAACATATGTACAGATGGAGAAATAGATGTGTGCATATATTTATGTATAAATATACACATATATTTGCTAGCTCTGCTACTTTGCAGAGGGGACCCAGAGCAATGGCACCTCAGTAGCAATGAGCATGCCTAGTATCCAGATATAGATTACAAAATACAGTCTCAGGGGGCTCCTGGGTGGCTCAGTCAGTTAAGCATATACCTTCAGCTCAGGCCATGATCCCAGAGTCCTGGGATCCAGCCCCGCATCAGGCTCCCTGCTCAGCAGGAAGTCTGCTTCTCCCTCTCCCTCTGCCTACTGCTCTCCCTGCTTGTGGGGGCTCGCTCTCTCTCTCTCTCTCTCTCTCTCTCGCTGTCAAATAAATAAATAAAATCTTTAAAAAATACAGCCTCAAATAAAACAAACTTTGGCTCTTTGGATAAATGGCCAATTCTATAACTGGGGTAGGAAACACAAGATGACCCTTGTGCATCTTGTGGTGCCAGAAAGCAAGGAAGGGCTTAAAGTAATGGAGATGTATTGTAAAGACATAGTAGTCAAGTTGAAGAAGTTCCCCATGGCCAAACCAGTAACAATTTGAGCAACAAAATAAATAATGAGAGAAATTTACTCCAGAGAAGAAAATAAATGTACTGATGAGAGTATATGCTGATATAAATAAGTAGGTGAAAAAATAGATGAGAAGCTACAGTTTTATTTACAGTAGGAATCTAATTAATAAAGTAAAAAAAACTATTAAAATGGAAAATCACAGGTATATCATAGTAATAACTGTTGGAGAAAAAAACCATCTGTGGGTGCTAAAATCAGTGAGTAAAAATAGCATTTTAAAAAATAGGGTATCTGGGGGTGCCTGGGTGGCTCAGTCATTAAGCGTCTGCCTTCAGCTCAGGTCATGATCTCAGGGTCCTGGAATTAAGTCCCACATCGGGCTCCCTGCTTGGAGGGAGGCCTGCTACTCCCTACCTCACTCCCCCTGCTTGTGTTCCCTCTCTCGCTGTTCCTTTCTGTCAAATAAATAAATAAAATCTTTTTTAAAAAATAGGTATACTGTATACTGCCAAAGTATTTCCACATAAGATATTTATTAATAACAATAACAAAACTACCAAGTCCACAGTGGAGAAACCTTACAGATACCACTTTAACCAAGTATGCCAAATTAACATCAGCCAAAGTAATATAGATAGATATCATATACCTCCCAATATTTTGCATTAAGAAAGGTACAACATCACTTCTATGGTATTACTGTCAAAATCCATAAACTCAACCTAATCATGAGAAAACATCAGACAAACACAAACTGTGGGACACTCTACAAAATAACTGGCCAGTATTCCTCAGAAGGGTCAAAGTCATACAAGACAAAAGACTAAAGAACTTTCACAGACTGTAAAAAATTAGTGAGACCATTAAATGTAATGTAACACACTTAATTATATTCTAAAGCAGAAAAAGACTTCAGTGGGTGCTATGGACTGAATGTTTGTGTCTTCCCCATGCAGAATTCTTGTTGAAGCCCCGCCCTCCAACAATGTGAGTTTATTTAGAGGTGGAGCCTTTCAGAGGTAATTTGGTTTAGATGAGTACCCAAGGAAAGGACCCTCAGATGGGATTAGTTTCCATGTAACAGAAAAACACCAGAGCTGGCTCCGTCTCCACCACAAGAGGACAGAAGCAGGGTATCAGCTGACCAGGAAGAAGGCCCTCATCAAAAACTGAATCTGCTGGTACCTTTATCTTAGACTTCCCACCATCTAGAACTATGAGAAATAAATTTGTTATTGTTTAAGTCACCTAGTCTATGGCATTTTGTTATGGAAGCCAAAGCAAACTAAAACAGCAGGAAAAGATAGTAAAATTCAAATAAAATCTATAGATTATACTGTCAATGTTAATTTCTTAATTTTACTAATTATGTAATGGTTATGTAAAATGTGAATATTAGGGATGTAGGGTAAAGGGTATGCAAGAATTCTCTTTGCTATTTTTGACACTTAAGTTTAAAATTAAAGTGTTAAAAAAGATAGCTGTCAAAAAATACAAATGACCAAGAACCATAAAAAAATCAGGAAAATATTATAATAATCCTTCTACATGCAAGGCCATCAAGTCAACGGCCTCCTGAAACAGGACACATGGTATACTGACTCATAGTTTACAAAACATTTGCACACACATTAATCTGAATACCCACAACCATAAAGCCTGTGAGTTAGCATTATTAGCCTATTTGAACTTGTTTTTTTCATCATAAAGTAAATATAAATGATTTCCTGAAATGCATATAATTAGAAGTAGATTCAAGACTCAAACCAAGATCTTAAGTTATTTCCACTATGTTACATTTTCTCCCAACAGAAAGCCATCCCCAAAACATCTGGATCTGCTGGAATTTCAAGTTCAGCTAAGACATGGTCATTGACCTCAAGGAATTTACTGTGTAATGGAAGAGACACTCAAGCAAACAAGTAATAACAAACACTTACGAAGTGCCTTTTATAACAAAGACTGTCCTGTGCTATAATGTACCACACATACCCCCATATACTAATTTCTTAAATCCTTACAAACACCTTATGGTTAGGTATTAGGATTATTTTCAAATTATAAAACAAAAACTGAGGACAAACAATTGAATAAGCTGTCCACAATCATACCTATTATGTAATGGGCTAAGATTCAAATTAGGTAGTTGGGCTAAGTGTTCTCCCTCCATAAACTTCCTAATTTCAGTAATTTTTGAGGAGGTACACAGCTATCCTACATTGCATTTCTTCCAAACTTACCCACTGCAACATTCTAGGTGGTCTAATTATTACATTAGTTGTGATTTACTTATCAACAGTGAAGATTTCCATTCTGCATCCATTTTAAGAATAACTGAGTTTTAATATCAATTTAATTAGCAATTATTTTCCATAATTTTCCCTCTTAACAGAAAAGTATAGGCCATCATTATTATTTATTTTCTTAATTGGTTATTTACTTATAACTTCAGAACAGTAATAGTAAATGGAAATCTGATTCTTGACTGAATTTCGTAATAAACTGTTTTCAGAAACAAAAATAATACCTATTTAAGAAAACAAGTAACCAAATATAATTTAATTGATAAAGTGGACTATAGATCTTTATAGCTTCACAAAATCAGTTTGTCAAAGTATGACTAATTTAAAATTTTTTCTATGCAATAATTTAAAATAGGATTAATAATGTAAGTGACCTAAAACTATTTTGAAAATTTTAAATTCTGAAGTAAGACTTCCAAGGCCTACAATCACCTGAAGTACTCCATCCTTCATAGATTTCATTTTAAGTGATGATAACTTAATGACTATATGGCTTACTTTTTAAAGCTAGAAAGTCATGAGAATCAAAGGAAAATCCAAATTCTAAAAAAAGTAACTAAATAATGAAGATTATCACCCTTTGACTCAGGTTGCCCTAATGATTCTCTTCCTGAATGTTAATTTCGTAGGTACATGGAATGAAGCAATGATAACTAAAAGACTATGTCATCTTACCTACAGGGGGAAAATCATCTCAAATTTTTTAAGTTTCTGCAAGAACAAAATAAGCAACAAATCTAAGAGCTAGATTATGACAACATGCAATCTAATTAAAAAGCTAATGACGGGCGCCTGGGTGGCTCAGTGAGTTAAAGCCTCTGCCTTCAGCTCAGGTTGTGATCTCAGTGTCCTGGGATCCAGTCCCACATCAGGCTTCCTGCTCAGCAAGGAGCCTGCTTCCCCTCTGACTGCCTCCCCTCCCCCCCCACAAATAAATAAATAAAATCTTTAAGGGAAAAAAAAAAAAAAAAAGAAGAGTGAAAGATTTGAATACTTAACCAAGGGGCAATATACAGATGGCAAATAAGGAGACATGAAAAGATATTCAACATCTTTAATTCATTAGGGAAATATAAATTAAAGCCACAATAAGAGATAGCATGCCTATTAGAATGGCTAACAAAAAATACTGACAATACCAAGAGCTGGTGAGATTGTGGAACCTTTGTGATGTTTCAGGTAGAAATGTAAAATGGTATAACCATTTTGGAAAAGTTTAACAGTTGTTGTTTTTTTTAATTTTATTTATTTATTTGTCAGAGAGAGAGAGAGCATGTGTGGGCATGCATGAGCAATGGGAGTTGACAGGCAGAGCGAGCAGGCTCTCTGTTGATGCGGGACCTGATCTGAGGACCCGGTTCATGACCTAATCTGATGGCAGATGCTTAACCAACTGAGTGTGGGACACCCAGGTGTCCCAGTTTGGAGGTTGCTAAATAAAATTAATCATACACTACCATCGAACCCAGCATTCACAATCCTAAATATTTATCCAAGAGCAGAGGTCAGCAAACTCTTTCTAATAAGACCAAAAGTAAATATTCTAGCCATTACACACCATAAGGTCTCAATTGCAACTATTCAGCTCTTCCCACTGTAACATAAAAAGCAGCCACAGACAATATATAAACAAACATGAACACTTACATGTTTACCAAAACACATGGCCAATCGACAGACTATAGTTGGCCAACCTTTGCACTAGAAAAATGAAAACTTACACTCACACAGAAGGCTCTACATGTTCAAAGTAGCTTGTTAACAGCCAAAAAGTGGAAACAACCCAAATGTTCTCCAGTGTGTAAATGGATAAACAATCATCCATACAACAGACTACTAAGCAATAAAGAAAATCGAATTAGGGATACATGCAAGCAACACGGATCTATCTCAAGGGCATTATGCTCCATGGAAAAGGAAGCCAACCTCTAAAAGTTACATACTGTATGATTACATTAAGACAATATTCTTGAAATGGTAAAACTGCAATGATGAAGAACAGATAAGCAGCTGCTGGGAGTTACACTAGAGAGAGGATATGACTAAAGGTATAGAATGAAGGGGTTTTTTGTGCTAATCGAAGAATTCTGTACTAAGATTGTGGTGGTGACTACATGAATCCATTTATATAATAAAATTCATATAACCATAAACACACAAGAGCAAAACAAAACACAATACAATAATAAAAAAGTAAACAGAGTGCTTACAAAAATTGGTAAAATCTGTATAAACTCTGTAGTTTAGTCACTAATATTAACTAATGTCATTTCTTGCTTTTATTAATGTAGTATGGTTATGATTAATATCATTGGGGAAGAATGGTAAAGAGTACACTGAAACTCTGTGTCTTATATTTGAATCTTTGTTGAGTCTGAAATTATTTCAAAACAATTTTTAGAAGTTAACCTTTAAAGATTAAAAGCTAAAAATAAAAATAATAACAAAATGTTATAGAGTTTATAACATATATGTAAGTAAAATGAATAACCACAGCAGCATAAAACCTAGGAGAGGTGAAATACAGTCATCTTGTTGTAAGATTCTTTTTGTTGTTGTTGTTGTTAAGATTCTTAAACTATCTGTGAAGTAGTACTCACTTCAGGGTAGACTGTGATAAGGTAAAGATGTATGCTATAAACCCTACAGCATGCACTAAAGTAGCATACAAATGAACTAAAATAAGCCAATCAAAGAGAGACATTGGACAGGCTGAATTTAAAAAAGCAAAACCCAACTGTATGTTTTTTAAAAGAAACCCGATTTAAATAAAGACAAAAACAGTCAAAAGCTGAGGAATGAAAAAAACCATGCTAACTCCTTTCAAAAAATGTTCAAAATAAAAAAGTAGGATTAGTAATATTTAAAGTAGATTTTAGATCAAAAAATATTAAGAGTTTGAGGGTTACTTCAAGCAATAAAGGGTTGAAATCACCAAGAGGACATGACAAACCTTAAAGCCTTGCATTATAACAAAAATTCAAAATACATAAAGGGAGACCTGATAGTACTTCAAGGAGAAGTAAATTCATAAAGATCTGAACACATTCTCAGTCATTAGCAGAACAGGTAAATAGAAAATAAGCTGGGGCACCTGGGTGGCTTAATTGGTTAAGCATCCAACTCCTGGTCTTGGCTCAGGTCATAATCTCAGAGTTGTGAGATCCTAGCCCTGCGTCTGGCTCCCCACTGAAATTCCCCCTTCTTCTCCCTCCCTCTGGGCTCCTCTCCTCCCCAATCTCATGCACTCTCTTTCTAAAACAAACAAACAAATATCTAAAGAAAAAAAAGGAAATAGAAAAAACTTAAACAAGATTAACCAACTTGATCTGACATTTAAAAAACAATCCACCTTCTTTCTTTCAAGTACACTTAGACAAATGAACAAGAGAGACCACATTCAAGGCCTTCTTACAAATCCAAATAAACTTAAAAAGTTTTAAGTCATTTAATATTTTCTAACAACAAGGGACCTAAATTAAAAATCAGTAAGAGAAAGATAACTGGAATATTAAAAAAAATATATTGGAGCTAAATTACAAACTTCAAAATAATTCATAAGTAAAAAATGAATTCAAAAAGGAAATGAGAAAGTACTTTATTAAACTGAATTTTTAAAAAAAATGACATACCAAAATTTGTGAAATGCAGTTATAGCAGCACTTGCAAGAAACGTTAGATTCAGAAATGACTAAAGTAGTAAAAAGAAAGGTCTCAAGTCAATGACCTAAGCTTCTATTTCAGAGTGATAAACTGATAAAACATTTACAAAACCTAGGGCACCTGGGTGGCTCAGTGGGTTAAAGCCTCTGCCTTCGACTTAGGTCATGATCTCAGGGTCCTGGGATCGAGGTCCACATTTCTCTGCTCAACAAGAAGCCTGCTTCCTCCTCTCTCTCTGCCTGCCTACTTGTGATCTCTCCCTCTGTCAAATAAATAAAATATTTTAAAAAAAATTTACAAAACCTGCACTTTGAGAACTCCAAACAGCTGCTGAGTGATTAAGGAATATTAAATCAGTATTTCTCAACTTTGGCATTCATGAGGTTCTGGGCCAGGCACTTCTTTGTTGTAGAAAGCCTGTTCCTGTGCACTGTAGGATGTTTAGCAGCATCTCTAAGGATGCCAGTAGCAGCTGATAACTGTGACACCCAAAAACGTCTCTAGACATTGCCAAATGCCCCTGGTAGAGCAAAAATCTCCCCCCAGTTGAAACCACTGACCTCAGTAGATGGAGAGAGAGATCATGTTCACAGACAGAAGACTCAATATTGTTAAAATGTCAAGTCTGTAGATTTAAAGCATTCCCAATCAAGATTTCAAAAAAGTTAACTGTAGAAATTGGCAACTTGACTCTAAATCTCAAGAGAAAATTTGAGGTATACCAAAAAAATACAAAAAAACTTTGAAAAAGAACAAAGTTGAAGGACTTATACTACCTGATTCGAATTTTCTTATAAATCTAAGTATTCAAAACAATTTGGGGTTGGCACAGAGATAGATAAATAGCTGCTTTACTGAGCCCACAACTGGCGACCCCCCACATATCCATCAAAAAGTGAATTTCGTATATCCGCACAATGGAACACTAGTCAGCAATCAAAAGAAATGAATTGCTGATACATTACACATGATGAAGCTCAAAAATAGTATAATATGTAAAGTCACATGTGAGAGTACATACTGTATGGTTCCATTTATATGATATTTTAAAGCAGCCAAGCTAATCTGTAACGACAGAGAATAGTTAGGTGGTTGCCCAGGGCCTGGAGGGTGAGCAGGGTTGGGGGAGGAAAGGGGGTATTTGGGGACTGACTGAAAAGAGGCATGAAGGAACTGTCTGGAGTGACGAAAACTGTTTATTTAACACGGGGTACATTTTATCACATGCACGTTACTCACTACACCTCAACAAATTAAAAAAAAAAAAGATGTTTTGGAATTTTAAGACAGAGGCCTAGATTCTACTCTAACTTGATACTTCTGCTTTCCTTAAGAACTTGCTTAGGCCTTCAGCATCTGTTTCCTCACAGAGAAACAGTGACAATGCCAAGTCCACAGAGTGAAGTAAAAGTACATGTCAAACGAGATTAACTGTAGAAGTAAGAAGCATATACTAATATTATTAACACTCAAAAGTCCTTCTAGAACATAGTTTTTACAAGTTATTTTCTACTTCTGTCATTAAGTTGTTTCTTTCCTGCACTATTAGGAGTAACCGAAAAAACTAAAATATAATCACTTTGAGATGTTCTTTTAAAAGAAGAAAACGTTTTAAATCAAAGCTGAGCAATATGAAGCAAGAAAGAGCAGCAGCTCTCAAAGATTAAATAGTAAAGCTAAAAGTTAATAATTTTCTTAAAGTAAAAATTCTAATGTTTTTTCTATGGCTTAACTAGAGAATATATACTTTGAGCAGGATTTCTGTACCATGTACATTACTGGTTTAGTTCCCAGATTCCAAAGAGGTCAGGAAATTATAAAGTGTTTAATACAAAAAATGACAGATGGATCCAAATATTTCTATCACAGAAATAAAGAATACTATTTTCCCTCCAGGCATTCAAACAACACACTTGCAACCCATACCCCCACAAACCTGAAAGCCATTACTAGTTTCGACAAAGTCTTTCGCAGAGTATCACAGTAAATGCTCAAATTCTGATATTTCATCTGGAAATGCGTGTGTGAATTCAAAGTCTCCAAATCACAAGGACATATGGTAATAATAAAGGATTTTGGACTAGTGTTTTTACAAACAAATTTGGCTGCTTTTGGCTAACTTTTGGCTAACTTATTTTAGCTCATTTTTATACACCTGAGAATGAAAATTAAATTGCTATAGGGAAGATGTTTGAGCTTTGAATGCATTTTTTTCTTAAAAAGTTACAATATATAGCAAGATAAAAACTAGCCTATTCCTCACTATATGTTGCAACATTTTTAGAACTAAAATATGACTGAAACAACTATTTGTAAGGAAAAAACTACAGAAACACCCCTGTAACAATAAAAGTGAACCCTTCTCAATGATGCTTCAATATCTCTTAAATGTTAAGATGCAGAGATTGCTAGTTGTCCTTCAATATCCTTCTTTCCCCTTTTTACAGAGTAATGGAAATTTTTGGACATAAGACACAGCTAAAAATACCCTTGCAGCTAGGTGAAGATTTGTGACTTGGTTCTGGACAATGCGATGTAAGCATCATGACCATGAAAATGGGCATACTTTTTATTTTCTCCTTAACTCAGTCCTGTTGCCTAAAAGGTGAACGTACAGTAAAGCTAGAGCAGCCTTCTTGGACCATGAGATTAAAAACTGCTTGTTAAAAATGCAAAGCAACGTGATTAGAGAAGCCTGGGCCTCCAACTACATAAAGCCATCATACTAACCCAGGACTGCCTATTTGGATTTTTAAATCAGAAAAAAATAAACCTCCATGGTACCTAGCTTGTCAAATTTTCAGCCTAAACTGTATCCCAGTTTCTGATAATGGGGGCAAAGGAGACAAAGGAAAAGGAAATAAAAATAGACTTTACTTAATTCTAACAGAGACCTGTAGCCAATTCTCATGAGTGTGTGTGTGTGTGTGTGTGTGTGTGTGTGTGTGGTGTCATATTTATTTATTCTTTAAACCTCATGGCTTTCCTTCATTAGGGATATTTTTAGAAATATAAAATTAGTATGCTGGATGACCCAGGAAATCACTTTAAAACTTGACAGATGAGAAAACAGAGGTATGAGCAAGCAAATAATGACCCCAAGGTTATTCTTATAAAAAATTATTAGGTGCTTTTTTGTGTGTGGCTCATAAATAATTTTTGTTCTGAAGAAACAGATCAAGTTATAAAAGCAAAAAAGAAAAACATTATTAAGATGTGTTGTTTGCATAACAAAGAATATACTGCAAAATCAGTATGAACTGTGAATAGCAGAGATAAAGCAGTGATACAAAGTATATGAATAATATCCAAAATAGGGCTACTACTTATAGTAGAGACATAATGAGTTCTAAATGCTTGCACTAGAGTATATTTTTATCTAGAATAATCTACTGATAACTGAAGAGCACTGATGATGGGGCAGGAAGGGTCGCAGAGATTTGTCCCATACGGAGAAAGAGTTAATGTCTTGTTGGTCATTCAACATTTATTTCAGTGGGAATTAAGCTAAAATTAAAAAACAAAAACAAAAACAAAAAAACTATGTTATCTGTAAAAAAAAAAAAAAAACTAACTGGATATGCTCCAAAATGAAATTTTGGGTGTTATGAGCTCAAGAGCAATCTCTTGAAAATTATGCACATGCTCCCTCCAAAAATTGTGTAACATATACCTTATTTTAAATATTTCATGGCTTTAGGTTGACAATTTTTCACTCTAATAAAATGTAATATAATATTTTCAAAAACTCAGGTCTTTTTGGATACAAAAATCACTAGTTAGTTCCTTTAAGAAAGTTGTTTTTTTTTTTTTTAAGTAAGCTCTATGCCCAACATGGGACTTGAACTCACAAACCCAGCTCAAGACTCACGTGCTCAGCCAGCCAGATGCTTCTAAAAAAAAAAAAAAAAAAATTTTAAGATTTTACTTATTTATTTGACAAAGAGATCACAAGTAGGCAGAGAGGCAGACAGAGAGAGGAGGAAGCAGGCTCCATGCTGAGCAGAGAGCCCGATGTGGGCCTCGATCCCAGGACCCTGAGATCATGACCTGAGCCAAAGGCAGAGGCTTAACCCACTGAGCCACCCAGATGCCCTAAAAAAAATTTTTTTTAAAAAAAAGAACATTTTATTTAAATTCCAAGTAAGTCTCATATAACTTGAATACTTGAAATGTTCAAATAATGCAGTGATTTTCAACACAGAATTAAAAACATAAAACTTTCTGAACTAGTGGCAACAAATGTGAAAAACCATGATTCTGAAAATATGAATCTGGTAGTAAAAGAACTTAGGGCTCATAGAATATTCTTTGCCATGGGAGAATAACCTTATGTCAACAAACAACAGAATTCACTACAACTTTCTGAATTGAATCTATGTTCATTCTTTTTTTTTCTAAGCGCAAGAGGTCATTTTTGGCAACAATCAGATGTCTGTGTCATCAAGGAAAGTATTACAAATTCCTTTTAAATTTTTAGGTCATCCAAAGCACTATAAGCCTTAAAAAGTATTCTACCATGTTTCCAATTATCTGTATATTTTTGCCAGTAGATGAATTTACAAGATATTGTCACTCTGAAATTCAATCTGCAGAAGCACATCCTGAAGCACTGGAAAATTCCCATGGCAGTTTGGCCAAATGAACTTGTGATTTTTATCTGCATCCATAAGGCTGACTACAACACCACAAAGTGAAAGTTTTACTTCATTCAGATATCCAAAAATATCCCTCAAGTAAGTCAAGTCATGAATAAACTCATCTAATTGTTCTGAGAGTAGCATTTCTTTCTCTCATAGGCAAATTTAGTAAATGATAAATAAGGAGGCAGCTACCTAAATGCAGTGTAGTGCTTTAAGACATATCCTTTAAGAAACCGAGGCACTTCTGAATTACTGGGAATCTCTTACTGTTTCCTTTTTTTTTTTTTTTTTTTAATTTATTTATTTCACAGAGTGAAACACAGCCAGAGAGGGAACACAACCAGGTGAGTGAGAGAGGGAGAAGCAGGCTTCCTGCAGAGCAGGAAGCCCAATGTGGGGCTTGAACCTGGGATTCCGGGATCATGACCTGAGCCGAAGGCAGCGGCTTAATGACTGAGCCACCCAGGCCCCCTCTGTTTCCATTTCTTGAGAAAACCTGTTGAATAGGTTTGTGGTTCTTGGTTCTGATTCAGTAAAGTTGATTGTGTTCAGGGTGGTAAGCAAGTATCTTCTAAGATAATTGTCACAGTTTTTAATGCTGATTCATGACAAACCAATTGGAAGAGCCATAGGTCATGAGCATTTGAAGTTCTCCACAAAAGCAGCAAAGTCAGATGTACTGCCAGCATGGTAAGTATTCCAACCAACCCCAATGCTGCAAACTCCCTAATGTTAGTCATTACATACAAATGCTTGTTGAATAGGAAATGGTATAACTCCCTATTAGACAATGATCTGCTTCAAAATATTAGAAAAAACATTCACCAGTTTTAGAGTACCTAAGATCATCTGACTGTGCTTCTGCCATAGGAAAGAATGTTTTGTGATAAATAACCAAATTTCAGCAGCCAGTTTAACCCATTTCTTAACCCGTTCTAAATTATCATTTTAAGGACCCCACATACTGAAACTTACATAAATTGGCAGGTAAGTGGAAAAACTATGTATGTTCTAAACAGAAATAATTACTGAAGCCAGTCTCTGTATTATCCTCTATAGGTTAACATACATTTCAAAATAATGATTCCATCTGTTGCTTTACATGTTTCCCTAATTGGTGAAATCCCTTTAATCATTCTGAATTAAAGAGTCATTTTCAAGGAATTTTTTAAACTCAATTTAGTTCCAGCACAAATTGTCAATAACTGTCTCTAACCTTAATGTGCTAAAGATTTCCCTCCCTTTCTTCTACTAAAGACCTCATATCAGAATATAAACCACTGGCAAAAGCAAATAATTCAATCTCTAATTATCCCATAAACTTGGGTGAAATATACTAACAGTACATTTTGATAAATATTTTTGATACATAAACCACCCACCTTGATCTGAATCGGTATGGGAACTAAACAGGACAAGTAGCAGATATCCTTGTCTGTAAAGCATGCAAGCCTTCAAAAGCCAGGGGTGAATGTTACTTCCATTTTAGTATTTCTAAGTTTGATATATAAATAAAATCCCTTAATGCCTAATATGTCTTCCTACACTTAACTATCTCATTTTGTAACTCTGAATACATTCTAATAAAGCAGAGAATGAGTTAATTATTAAATACTTAATGATAAATATATCATCTTGTTTCTTAAAAGCACTACTTCCCAAAACTTATTACAATAAACCCTGTCTCAATGGTCTAAAGTTTCTGACCCCACTTGGCAGAACTACTCATTCATGTAATTTTCTTATAATACTTATTTTTAAAGTATTAAGAACTAAATACATTTTCTAAGAAGTACTTTCACATTAATTAGTATGAAGCATTTAATGACTGTAACATAGAATGAAGAAGCATTCTTCCAACTTGGAAACCAAGTACTTTTCACACTTCTATTTCCCAGGCAGCCTGGGAATAATAAGCTAGTTACTTAGATAATTCCTCAATAAGTGCTCTGACATTTTACACTTAAATATTATGGAAAGTTTTACTTACTGAAACATCTTTCAGGTTTTTCTCAAAGGAAAAATGACAAGACTCTCTAGAAAAATCAAATTTGTATGCATCAGCTGGTCCTCCTCCTGATACCAATGCTTTTCTCAGTTCATCAACATATTTCTCTTTTTCCAATGCCATGTCATCGGCTTCTTGGGAAATCTCTGACTCAGAAACTATGGAAAACATTAATAAAAAGTTTTAAAATGAAAAATAAATTTCTGAACATGAGTACATATTCATTTACCTGTTGCTACTAATTTATCACATATGTAACAGAAATTTTAAAAAAGGTAAAACCAATTCCCATACCACACATTTTTAAGTCAAATTATACCTTTTAACTGAACTAGAAATTTTTGAGAAACACGTTAATTTAGTCTCAAATCTCATCTGAAAAACATTAGACTCCTTGTATTTTTTTTCTCTGTCCCCAGATGAAATACATGGGAAAACTATCATCTTACAAAACTTACATCTTATCTATTCCTAGGTCAAAGCCAGATAAATTCTTTTTTATAATGATTAATGAGTTCAGTGTTTTATAACATCTTTCCTCTTTACCTCATTTATTAAAGCAATTAAATAGTGTATAGTCTATTTCTCATTCACATGGACTGAGTCAAATCAAAATAAAAATGGTGCCAAAAAGTAAAGAAGGTGGACGAAGGCAGGTGATGAGGAACAAAAGAGAAGGGAATTAATATTTACTGATTGTTGCCTATTTGACACACCTTATATTACAGATCTGGCTTCCAGTTCTCTAATCTAAGTATAATAAAAGTTGATGCTTTACTCATCAACAGAGATTTTTACTTCAACAATTCTATCCTCAATTCTAGATATTCTCATTCTTTTTCATAATCTCCTGTTCTTGACAGACCCTTTAAATATTTGAAGGCTTTAACATATGTAAGATCTCCTTCAGATCAGTCTTCATGCATGGTTCCTGGACTATTAATTCCATTTCTACTGCTGATACCTTCTCATTCTGTGTTTTCCCTTTCATGCTTTGCAATGTTTGAACAAGGCTTTCCTCTAGCCAGAGTATAATCTGCTCTCGGCGATGGAGCTGGCCTTGAATCAAGGTTGCTAGTTTACCTTTGTTGGAGTCGCTATAGGTTTCAGTAGCTCTGGACCAAATTTGAAAGTTAATTTCTCAACTTGATTTTTACACTGGAGCGAAGAACTCAACTTTAAATACCCCGTGCCTCATCCATACATAACACAGACTCAGGGCTCTGATTTTTGTCCAGACTTGTTCACTCATAGCTCTTAGTAACTACTTTGACTCTATGCTGCATCTTCAAACCAAAGAGTAGTCTTTTGTTCTTGTTTTGTTTCTTTAATATGCTTTCATTAACAAGATACCTTTCAGTTTCCTTTCTTTACATTGAGAGCTCAGTTCCAGTTTCTTAAGAGGCCAGCCATCTCAACATTCCACTCCACTTAGGTACTACAGTCACAGTCATTTAGACATATATCCAGTTCAGATATTCCAGGAACCTTAACTTAAGCATTAGTTCCATTAACCACTTTGGTTTTCAAATAGCTTTTCACAGATGGCACCTGGGGTCCCTTTCTTGTATCCAAAAGCTGCAATGGGTCGTTTGCTTTTAAAATTACAAGATTTAATCTCACATTTGTTTGGAATGTATGCGTGTGGTTGGGTGGTTTCCTGTGTCAATTCAGGCTAGTACAATGATGAAAGACTGATGTTGTTCTATACTTTTATATTTAAAGGTTACATTTATCTCTTTTATTCCTTATAACACTGAAAGATGTTTCAAATGGTAAAACTGATGCTCAGATCAAGTAATGGTTCACAGTCATGGAGTAGATTAAGTGGTCAAACTGGGACTCATGGTCTCTTGGTTGTTTGGTTTTGTGGTGAGGCACATATGGGACACTGGAAAAACTATTTCCTTCCATGGTATTAAAAAACACATTAGTAGGACATACTACAGAAATCAATGAAAGCTTGTCTAGGGAAACCCTGAAAATATAACACAGATTTTCATACATTTGGTCTGGGTGCTATCAAGTACATCTGGAAACCCTATGACAGGCAAAGAGGAAGAGAATTTCAAAACATATCCATATATTTTTCATTATCCATTTTTGGTATTTCTGATAGTAAAAAATGAATCTCAATACAGATGTCGGAGAGTGGTAAGAATAAAAACTTTTATATTCCTTATGTGATTTTATAGCTTTCATACATTTTGTCTCTCTCTGAAGCAGATGCATATTTAAGATGATCACCACTATCAAATCTATCTACCATATCTGCTGACCTTTCATATCCCTATTAGCTCTTCTGAAAGAAAAAAAAAAAGACTAATGCTTCCTAGTTAAAGAATAATTTCATATTTTGTTTTGGGTAATTTTAAAGAATTATAAATACTTAAGAAGAGAAAGTATCTCACAAAAAAAAAAACAGGACTAGAAACCAGTTTTAATTCAATTACAGAAAACACAAAAGAGGGCTCCTGCGTTGGCTCAGTCAGTTAAGGGGTTCACGTCATGATCCTGGAATCCTAGGCCCCAAGTTAGGCTCCCTGCTCAATGGGGAGCCTGCTTCTTCCTATCCCTGGTGCTCATGCTCTCTCTCCCTATCTCTCCCTCTCTCTCTCCCTAATAAAATCCTTTTAATAAATAAATAAATAAATAAATAAATAAATAAATAAATAAATAAATAAAGTAGGCCTACTGATAAAACAGCCAGTGAAAAACATTCTAAATTTCATTAAATGAAAAGATACATATCTGAAAATATTTCACAGAATTTATTGGTTCAATTCACTTATTTAAAACAATGCTTACTCAGTATCTACTATGTGCCAGATACTATTCTAGGAACCAAGGATACAAAAGCTTAACAGAAATTCCAGCCTCATGGAGCCTAATTCAAGTGCTGACATCTTAGATATTCTCTTACGTTACACCATCTGTGAATGTTCTTCTATTATTATTGAATATTTCAATTTTAAGAGGAAAAAAACATATGAAAGAAAATTTTCTATTTATACTTCCCTTTAAAATCTGTGAGAAAAAAATTAAGAAAAAAATTCACTGGAATATTTCCATTAATAGTAAATGTGAAATTTTGACTGCCTATTCAGAACTTCAGTCCTGGAAAAACAACTTGGTCACCGGTTTTGAATTTTGTGCTAAGAACATCTGGAAGAAGCACAGCTGTAAGCATTCACTGTTCCAAAAACTTTGGTGACCAAAAATAAAAGCCATGGAAATAATAAAATTCAGCAAGGGATACAGATGAACCACATAATAACAGCATAAAAAAGTGAGCAGGCCAACATGACCAAAAACCAAAGAATTATTCTCAGATACATAGGATCTAAGAAAGCATCATTTTAACATTATTTGTGGGTAGATGAAGATGTAAGTAATGAAAGAAGATTTTTTTTTCTTTTGGATCCTTATAGATAATGAACCGAACATGGTACATAGCCTAAGTTTGTGTTGGTGCTTTGAAGACAGCCTTATCATCACTTTAGAGATCTTGTTGGTATCACATCATGGACCTATTATATGCATTTATTAAAAATCCTTTTTCCTCTAAACTCTCACATAATCTCCACATAGGTCACCAAATATTAATGATTAGAACAAATATACATGAATATAATCACTTCATAATAAGTGTATTAATAAAGTTTACTTTTCAATGAACTACTCCAGAGATGGACGATTTAAGTTTCTTACTGCTGACTGATAGACTTACAAAGTTCATATAATAGTCATCAATCATTAACCTACTTTGTGACTTAACTGTGCAATACAACCCTCTATAATGTTGAAGTGATGACAGACCACATGATAATTAGACCTCAAAACACTCATTAGATAAAACATTACTAATGGAAAAGAAATCAGTAAATTTAGTGTGTGGGAGATTAAAAGGAACCCCACATCCTTTTAATTTTACTCAAATGAAAAGAGAAAAAAAATTATCCAAATTGAAGGTTGCAGCAATCAAAAAGCTGTACAAAAAAAACAGGATGAGGTATAGGAAGGAAATCCATTTTCATGTTTTAATTATGTAATTGTTTTAATGTTCTTAATCATGTTATTGTCTATCCATAAAGTGCCAAACCAAATCATATTCATGTAATAAGCCTCAACTAACCATGGAAACAATGATACATTATTTGGTTTGATATTTTGTCCCTGAAACTATACAAGAAAATAGAAATGAAAAATGAAAAATACATAAAACATTTGTGAGGTTCAAAACTTTAGTATTCTTGAAAATAAAACAACCATATATGGTACACTGTAAAAGTTTTCTGTTTGAAGGCCTGGTTAGTAACCAAGTCAAATTTTAACAACATAAGAAAGGATATGGAAGTTTCCTATCACATTTTTCTCACACTATTCATTAGCTAAAAAACAAATGGCAAAGCATACTATATTTCTGATCAATGCCAACAATAAATATGAAACTAGTGCTTTCATTAAAAAATGATAATTCTAAAATAAATCATTCACTTTCTTTTTCCCTAGGAAGTTTTATACATTTGAGGCATTCTTTTAAAGAATATCTATTGAACACATAGATCCCAGGCACTAGTCTAGATACTTATAAAGAATGAATGACAGACAAATCAGATGCAGTCCTTGCTTCTAATGAATGTAGTGAAACAATATTCATAATAACAATAATATTAAGAACAACTCCCAGCACATTTTTATGACATACACAAACTGCTCCATAAATGTAAATTCAGCTTAAATTTCTGGTTAAATCCAGACTTAAGAGTTAATCGGTGTATTCTTTTATTCCCAATCCTTAATGAAAAAAATGCAAACAACATATTATTGTTCTTTGCTTTGGTGAATGAGGTTTACTAATAACTAAATTAGAATTTAATATTTTTTTTTATAATTAAGGCTCTTAAAGCATCTCAAGGTCATCTGTCTAATCATAACTCATTATACACAATAAGTCATTTCTCAGTTAGGAACATCTAAACCATAAATCCAGTATTCCTTACATACAAGCAACCACTTCACCTAGGACCTGCCTCCTGAGCTGTTTGATTGGAACTCTTCTCTCCAGGCAACTGGCATTAACCTGCCATTATCTTCAGCCCTGTGCACCCGCTTTCCAAAACAGAGCTATTGCCATCTTGGGTATACTAGCATATGTAGAGCTAACCTGAAAAATTCTCTTCCACTCCTACATGGCAACCAAGCAACAACTGGTTTCTCTTACATAGAAGTTTACAGCTTAAATAGATGCCAAAATAGGTACTTCGAACATTATCCTTGAAATTTCTTTATTTTATTAAAACATCAGCATTTCTTGCTCTGTTATAAAAGAAGAGTTTTTTAAAAACCCTGCAAGTATAAATTCAGTTTGACTGTACTGTGTAACAGAATTTGTAACATCCAAGAAACAAAACTTGGCCATGTAATTTTAAAACATGATATAATAATTAGAGTGACAAGTTTTAGGGAAATATTTCAAAATTAATAGAATACATAAATGGTATATAAATTAACATGACAAAATTATTTTACCTAGAACATTATTTACAGCATAACTCTAGATGACTGCTGCATAACTGTAGAAAGTTTTTCAAATCCTTCAAAAAATACAATAGAAGAGTATGAAAACTTCACTGTATGAGCAAAACATAATTTTATATATTTTCACTTTATACCTGCCATATTCCATAGATAATCTCAGTGCCATTAGACTTTTTAAAAAGAGCACTATAAGAGATGCAAAAAATTTAAAGTCTATTTCATGAAATAACAGCCAAAATTCCACATCAGGATTTGAACCTTGGTTTACTAAATCTCTAAAACTGTTTTGTTTTTGTTACAAATGTAATACATGTTTAGTAGAGAATAATTCAAACAACGTAAGTGTCTAAAATAAAAAGAGAATCACTACCACTCCACTCCACCAAGCTAGCACAATCCCTTGGCCCAGCCAACCCACCTCCTTATGCCTCCCAATTTCCCTGTGGTCTTGGGGGGCGGGGGGGGGGGGGAATCCAGACAGAGTACTATCTATGTTTTGGATAAAGAGATCATTTAAAAACATATGACCAATACCAAGTATTAAGACTCAACTAGTAACCAGAATTTGCTGGGGCACATGCTTATTTCTCTATTCTTCTATGCATTATAGAAACTGGCATTAAATATTATAAATCCACATGTAAATTAGACAGCAATAACCAGTACAGCAATCATATTAATTTTCCCCAGAATCTACTAAAAAACACCTTAATTTTGAAGTGTCACTGAGGACTGAAGAACAGCACATTACCAAAATTTTATTTTTATTTTTTTGAATGAAACAAATTTTAATTTTTTAACTCACTTTTCCTATATGTTAAAGTTTTATTTATTTCTTTAATAATAATTTATTCTATTTTTTCAGTGTTCCAAGATTCATTGTTTATGCCCTACAACCTGTGCAAAATTTTATTTTTTTAAAAAAAATTTGCTTTGAATATTACCTGTCCCGGTCCAAGCTGAGTGACCATCAGTAAGTGTAATAACAAAACCAGATCCTAGTGTTTTCTCCCAAGCCACTTGTAGAAAATGAATTATATCAGGTTCAGAAGCAAGACAGATTCTGCTTACTTTTCTCTCCATTTCTGGTCACCTGTTGTAGAAGAATAAAATTAATATTTTTGCAAGAAACTGTGACTATCAAATAGTGATGTTTTGTATATTGGTCTCTCAGCTACACAAAGCACCAAGGAAATAAGTAAAACAAAACAAAACAAAACACATAATAGGTAGCCAACCACAAAACTCAGTAAATCCTACTTCTATTCAATACTGATTTGTAATTTTTACAGATAGGAAAAAACAGAGGCCCATAAGTGGCAAATGCGTTGCCCAAGATGAATGCTGGAAAAAGTTACTATAGCCAACAATATGAAGAGTAAAGACTTTTCTTATTGATCCCAATTTCATTTCTAATGATTAGAGGTTCTTTTTCTTTGAATTCAAAAACCATTCTTCTGGTACTTTACTCTAGAATCTTGCCCAGATTGACCTCAAACTTACCAAATTGTGGTACGACATATATTTGGTTCAAAGCAAATAACTATATTTTTTTCTAATACAGAAATATCCCTCAACCACGTGCACTTTACTACGAGATGCATAAGCTGTAGAAGCGAACAGGCAAACCAAAATACTCTAAAAATTACAAACATGCAAAGAAAAAAACATTACAAAAAATCAAAACCAGGAACAAAACACAAACTTCCAAAGATGAAAAACTAGAATTATTCTTTAATCACAAAGCATGAATCTCCTCCTAGATAACCCTGAAAAAGCTAAAAAAAAAAAATCTTTACTCTTCTATTTGGGGAAGAAGAGTATAAAACTGCTTCAATTTTATAATCAGTATATATATATAATATGCCATAAAAATCCAAAAGAAAACTATTAATTTGCACTTCACTGACAACTGATTAAGTTTTAACAAGAGCAAATTTTTAAATCAGTTTTAACTTGCTTTCTCAACTTAAAATTGTTTTCATAAATAAAGCATATTTTTCTCAATAAAATATGAAAACAAAAACTGAATATGAAAAACTCACTTTGTCAGCTCTTCACACAACTGAATATGAAAATAAAAACAACTCACTTTGTCAGCTCCTCACAAAACAAAACTAACTTACTACAGATCTCTATCTTCTGGGAGTGGGAGCGATGCTTAATAATGGAATGCTAGAGCTCTTCTATCTTAACAGTATAAAGCACAAGGAAGCAGGGCAATTTCCAAAATAAAAGAAGAAAAGTATCTAAAATTAAGAGTGTAAGATACCTCCAAATTGGTAAATTAACAATAATTCCAATTTCTACCTAAAGGGTACTCAAAGACTGTTTATTATTCTTCCCAGTAAAAGACCGAGTTTTAAAATAATCATACTTGTAGCCACATCAATTAAGTATGTTTATGTGTTAAAAATATGTAAATTTGTAGGTCTGACTACATCATACTACTGAAAAAATATAATTATTTTTACATATTTTATTTCGTCAAAAATTTTTCCTACATTGAGGTCTTTTTTGCCTCAGTATGCTTACTTCTGAAATGTATTATCCATTTGTGAATAAATTTATTTTAAATCAATTAGTCAAAATGCTTAATATGCAGTATATTACCCACATGCTTAATCTTAATTTGAAAATTACTGGAAAATGTGTATTACTATTTTCCCATGCCAACCATTGAAAAAGACACAGTTAGACATTTACATAATTCTAATAGGCCCCCCAAACCCTCAACTTCAGAGGGCGAGGTAAGAGAAACTACTTATGAAGGCCACTTTTTGCCTTTCTAGAATTTATATACAAACACAAAGATATACTTGCACAGATTATTTCTTCTTAAATATGCCTCAAGAAGCATGGCCATTGTTAGCAATTAATGTAACTTTGTGAAAGGAAAACTCAGCACTTAAAATTGCTCTTAAAGAGCAATTGGTTTCACTGCTATTTCTCACCATATTTGAAACAAGGGACAAACTGCTAATTATACAAAGCATTTTAAAATTCAATATTCTAGAGGCTTCATTCTACTTTCACAATCACATAAAGGGCTTTAATCTTAGTAACATTAAAATGATATTTAGGGGTTGGATTGGTTTTAACATCTTTGAATTATTTGTGTTTCAAATATTTTCCAGTTTTCTGATCAACTCTAGGTACTTGTAGCTAAAATTAAATTGTATTATTTTAAAGATTGCATTATTTTACTAAACTCAGATTTGAAACTTTGGACACTACCTATGATTCATGTTTACCCACTTAACATTAATGGCCCAAATGTGACCATTCAGTATCTTATAAATACTTTGTACCTTAGTAGCCTCAGATTTTTTCTATATATCAACTGAGTTTTAATATTCTGATAATGTATTATTTGGATGACTTCTGAATGACATTCATTCTTCCACTTACTGAAGTCACCCCTCATTAAATATCAAATATCTAAGAATCAACCACAAAAATAGGAGAAAGGATGACTTGCCAGGTCTTTCAAGGATCCTAAGAGTGAACCAATGATCTCTTTTGCTTTCAGCAGCCCTGTGGATGGGAATAGCCATAGCTTTTCTGCCCCAAGCATACGTGAAGGGTGGAATCCTCTTTAGAGGGACTGACTGATTAGGGCCATAAGAAACCATGTGTTTTGTTTTCTAAGGGCACTAAAGGTTGCACTTGTATCAGCACCTCTCCCAGCCAGAGCCAAGGATCTAAGACAAGCCTGCAGGTGGAAACAGTTGAGTCCCACCCCAATTTGTACATCAGTAGCTTTATTGAGACCTCAGAACAGTTGAGAATTGAGAAGCTTATCTTTAGTACTTTGTGTCTTTGATACTTGGCTTCCTTCTCAGAAGAGAAATAAGTTGTTGGCTGGTATGCAGCTGATGTGATCTACACTCTGAACAAATACCATTCACAGTTGCCTCTGAATAAACAAGACGCTTTTTAAATTAGTTTACAAAGAATTTTGTATGCCCTTTTGGATGCTGATAAGAAGCTGTGCAGAAGCCAACTCTCTTAGGTCAGCTCAAGTTAGTGACAACACTATATCATTGATAACACCATATTCAACTTGAGCTTCTTTTATTTTCCTTTATAGTTAAGTTACGGCTTCTTTTCAAGCTGCTTGCACTGCAGGTGTTCAAACTTCTGCAGCTATGCCAAGGAGTTGTACTTAAGATCAGAAAGGACTAAATGCATGTTTCTAATGAAGCAATTAACTTAAGTGCCCCCTTGTTAGAAAAGTAGGCTGACACCTAAAGTGAATTCAGAATAAAGACTAAGCACACAGTACACAGTTAAGTCTGTAATTAGATTCTTAATCATATTATTTTGTTTAACCTTATTTTTAAAAAGGGGAAGAAAAAGTGTAGATTGTACATTGAAAGTATGATACTTTTTTTAAAAGTTCTATCATAAAAATTCAAGGGTAGGACCACACATACTGCTACATAAAAAGCAAAGAAAGTCTTATGCAACAACCACTGGGCTATTTATTTTAATAAGACAAACATCACACAATTCAGGAAACTAAATACAAAGAAAATGATGATTCTCTTATTAGTTTAGTATTTGTAAAAGCATTGGTTATTAATGTTTATCTTACCAGAATTCCCACACTGATGATTTTTTTAATTAATTGATACCTAGCCTTTTCATTATTTTTTTCCTATCATTTTCATTAATAACATGTCAACTTGCTGTTTGGAGTTATTTACCTGACTAAAGGGTAAATTAAAGTTTTTTTTTCCTTAAATGACCACAAAATCAATTTATCTTTAAATTTCCAAAGCAATTAAAAATATGAAGCTAACTTTCTATAGAAAAAAACGTCTTCTTGAAAGAATATTTTTCAAGTTCCAAGTATCTAAACTTTAAGAGTAAAAAATTTATAGTATTATTAAATACTTTTCTAATCATGTCACTACTGCCTCCATTCTATTAATTTAGAAATGAAAATAAGGCAACCAGCTGTCCAGGTTTCCCTGAGTTTTTCTTGGTTTCAACAGTGCAAGTTCCATGTCCAGGAAACTAAGGCAAACTATGATGGCCGGTCATCCTTAGTAACAGTAAAATATAGTTAAGCCCGTGGACATAATCTTGTCCAAAAACTTGTAAAATATAGCTAATGTTCAAGTCAGATGTCAAATTAACAGTCTTATGCTTCAGCAATAAAGCATTAGAACTATAAAATTAGTCTAAAAATTAAGGCATCTTTGCCATGGTCATAGTCCATTCTCAATTACCTCTTATGACTGTGGAATGCCAGCTACTGCCATTCCAAATATCTTATTACTGCTCATTTCCTCTACTTATCCTTTACAAATACCATTAATAATCATTAGTTCAGGGATTCATTTAAAGTTCGCTTCCTCTTTGTTTTCTACTGTACCCAATGAATTAAGTATTTTAAAACAATAAAATAGCTTGACTAAGTTTCCCACATAAAATCTAACACCTACAGCCAAAGTGCCCTGAAAATTGGACACAAAGTTCCAAGACTTCCTTTCTATTCATCAAATGGACACTGTTAATTACAAATAAACTTGGCAGAAAGGATGAGAGCATACTTATCATTTTGGAAACTTTCTAAACTTTCACAAGAACACTTCAGTCCTAATTGCAATTTCCTGTGAGAATGACACTTAACAGAATTGAAGAGATAAGATAATACCTGAAATACAGCATTAGCTAAACAAGTCTTTCTTCATTAAGAATTTAATAATTATGATCTCTTAAGCCATGAAATTTTGATACCTCTCTTGTATTTTAATTTCAGAAGAGTGAAATACCATCAGTTAGGTGTATATACAGTCTCTTCTACTTGAAAGAGTACTGCTCAGAACTGAAATGTAACTAAAAGTACTTGTATGGAAAAGAAACAGGACTTGCACTGTACTTTTCCCCCTACTCACAAACCCACCATTTACTTACAACTGTACCCTCTTATCTGCCTATTTCTAATGGCAAACAGGATGAATGTTAAGAGTGGGGTACAAATGAGAGCTAATCCTGGAAAAAAAAGAACCCTGTAACATATCCTCAGCTGGTAACACTACCTAATTCAGCCACTCCAAAATATTTAAGAACTATGAGAAACTGTCAGTTATTTAACAATTTTTAGCCTAGGAAAAATGGCAATTTCATGTGGTTTGAAAGACAGTAAGTTATAAACAACACACTCCAAATTGGATGAATAACTACTATTTATTTCCCATACTGTAATGTTTGACTTTAAGTCATTTTTAACCACCTCCCTGAACATATTTTGGACTCTAGTAGGAGGATGTTCCAAGATAACAGCAAAAGATTCACGAGCTGATAATTGTGCTAGGTGATGGGTACACAGGAATCCATCATGTTCTCTCTACCTTTATATATGTGTGAAATTTCCTACAATAAAACGAATAAAAAGAAAATAGTTCCCTCAGTATTATTTGACCACCACACTGATTATATTGTTACAGAGTACCTTTGTAAAGAGACAAAGTCATCTATTAGAGATGTATTCTTAAACATGTAACTTAAGTATATAATTCAACACTTCAAAACTTAAGAGCCTATTTAAGAAATATTGAGCTCAGTGTTGACTCTTTGGTAAATGGTCTTTATCTGATAATCATTACACCGGAAATACTGGTATGTGATGCACTGGTGACTGACGCAGAGATGAGCATATGATTCAAGTTAGGACAACTAAGACCAGTGAAACCTAATTCCAAGACTTAAGGATATTGATTCTTCTCTACTGGATTCGATGCTGTAACTCTGTAAGCCTGAAGCTGCTGACAACAAAACCAACAGAGCAGAAAGTGAAACTGAGGTGTAGGCAGCAGTTCAGGTCTGATTCCAGAAACACCAAAATCTAGATTTAACCATAGATGTTTTAGGTATGAGGCCAAGAAGCTCCTTTCTGCTTAAACTACTTTGTTTCAGGCTTTGGAATCAGTCAAGACTTCAGTATAAATCCCCGCTGTCATTCCATGGTTGTGTGGACTTAAGCAAATTATTTAATTCTCTAAACCTCAATTATCTCACAGTATCTGCAAAATAACCGTAAAGTCAACAATGTGCGTATTCCGTTAGAGGCATGAGTACCAAACTCTGGAAAACACTATATTAAACTTGTAATATTCAACATTTTTGGCTTAATAATTTTAATTTTCAGCTCACTCTCATCAATTATAAAACATATGATATTTGAAAGCACTGGACAACTTTGTTATCACTACATGATAAATTACTTTAAACAGGTGGTTCAGAAAGACAACTGAATTGTCTATAAATTGAATTTAAAAACTCTTGCCTTTATCTTGTGTGTAGGAACCAACCTCATCATTTTACATATTATTATTACAAAAATTGGCTCAATTTTTGGGAACCAAGTTGATGCTCTGAGAATTTAGCAATAAAGAAAACATAATAAGTTTCTGAAGTTTAAATGCGATAAGATTTGTTCTGATTATTTGACAGCTATATCTGATTTTTTTTTCCAGAAGGCCCTAATGATTCCGGGGGGGGGGGGGGGGATGTTTACTCAAAACAAAGTTTCAAATCTTGGTTACATGGCAAAAAAATGTTTTCCAAGTTTTAAAATCATTAATTAATAAGTTTAATGTTTTCTCCTTAAAACTCAACAGCTTAACTCAAAATACTGGCAAATATGCTCTAAAAGAGGGATCCAATCAATTTACATTTTAAAATTGTTTCTTTCTCTTCCATCTTTAATATATTCAAAAGAATACATTAAAAGCCTTTTATGAACCTCTAATACAATTTGTTTTTTTCATGTTTATAAGATATTTATAGAAATAAATGTAGCTCCTGGCAGAATATATGACCTCAACTATACTTTGCATCCATTCTTCACAATATAAACTTGGGAGTGTGATGTGGTTAAACCATTAGATTATTATACAAAAGCCATCAGTCTCTGTTATTAGAAAAAAAGCAATGAGAAGACTAGTCCTGATATTCATGGGTAAAGCTCCTCTAGGACTGTTTAGGATAATCATTGAAAGAATGCTCAGTTTAACCTTCTAGATGTCTGCAAAACAGATGTAAGACTGTATGGTTCCAGTGATTTGATAAATAAAAGCTTCAACTGTGTCTTTACTTTGCATCAAATGCTCTATTACAGTGATATTCATATGGGAATTAACAGTGGTAATCTGTGATATTCAACAAAACATATGAACTTTATGTGCTCTTTAATCCACTCATTTTCTTCAGAGATATAGCTGTCAAATAATCAGAACAAATCTTATCACATTTAAACTTCAGAAACTTATTATGTTTTCTTTATTGCTAAATTCTCAGAGCATCAACTTGGTTCCCAAAAGTAGTATCTAAGTCTTGAGTTGAGCCAATTTTTGTAATAATAATATGTAAAATGATGAGGTTGGTTCCTACACACAAGATAAAGGCAAGAGTTTTTTAATTCAATTTATAGATGAGTATCATTGCACAAATAATTTATAAAATTATATATTGCAACCATGCTGTCATTTTTTAAAAAACACATTAAGCCCACATATGAAACTGTATTAGTATACTATGTTATATAAGCATCTACCTATAAATTGCCAAAGAACTGTCAATAAATTTTTTAATTCAACTTTAAATGCTCCAAAGTTTAGACAGATGTTATCCTATGTTCTCTGAGCAGCTGTTCATTGGACATGTTCCTTAGATATTGATATACTGTGTTCAATGCTAGGGTCACATTTCTTAAACAGGAACTTGGCAGCTTCCAAATTCCATGGTAAATATTGACATATCTCAGCATGTCAATATTTACACTGTCAGGACTTTGATGAGTCTCTTCAACAATGGCTGCATCTTATTTCTCAGCAGCCACTTGCCTCAGTTCCAATTGATTAAGGTCTTTCTTTATTCAACAGCATCCTCCCACACAAAGACCAGATTGACTTTCTTGCTTATTTCAACATTTTGGACACATTTACAGGGTTAGTAAAGTTCAAAGAAACAAGGCACAAATTTAGGAATAGCTGCTTTTGATTACTTAATCCCAAGCTTAATCATCATTTTCAACCCCCCTGCTGGGGCTGAAAGCTGCTGAAGCCTTTTCAGAATTTATAGAATCAGATTATCTATTTCCTTTTCTGTTAGTCCTAAGGAGTATACAAGATAACAAAAAGACTGGTTTATGGACTACAACAATGATGATAATATTCAGAGCACAGTTTAAATTCAGAATGTTTAACCATGAAAAGTAGTTAGAAGTTTGGTTCATTATCTACAATTAAACAGTGTTTTAAATACAAAATTACCTAAGTTTTGTGCCAAGTATCAGAAATTATGTTAACAAATTAATTACCTTTAACTCAAACTTAACAACAAATTTCCATATCATTGTGAGAAGAATCTTTGCAATATCTCAAAAATAGCCTGGGATTTCCCAATGGCACACAACCAAAAGTTTAATTTAAAGCTCTTGCCAGAACTGGCATCTGCCGAAAGTGTGGATGCCTCAGGAGCAGTTTGGAATTCTAGCATGGATTTCCCCTTTGAGGCAACAGAAGTCTCAAGAGTGTTCTTCCAAAAAGAGCCCCATCTCATCAACATTAAAAACTGCTGATTATAATAACCCTCTGTTCATTTCAGCCCATGTCTTGGGAAAAAAAAAAAAAAAGCACAACTCATGTTCTCATCAGTGCTGGCAGCTTCACAAACGACAAGGAACAAACTGCCCTGGACTATAAAATGATTAACTACTTCCTACTTGTATAAAAACGATCCTTCTTTTATTTTAAGGAGCCACCTTTTTCCTAGAAAACAAGATATAGCAAATAAACCATCAATTTTTATACTCAAAAGAGTCAGCCTGAAATCAAAACTAACTAGTGCTTCATAGCTAAGTGACTTTGGTCATGCTATTAATGCATTAAAACATTCACTGACTGCTTCCTATTTACCAGGCTTTGATAACCCCAGAATGAGTAAGACACATTCCCACCTCTCTAGTGAGATAAAAACACCCCAAAATAATTATTTTACAACCTTGTAAAGGGCAGAGGTAGGAGAGTACCTCCTCTCAAGAGTTCATCTAAGCCAGCCTGACATTTCAGGGAAGGCTTCTCTGAATTATACCTGATATGAATCGTAAAGGTGAAAAGGAAAGAGATAAGAAACGCCATTCCATGCAGAAGACCCTGCATTAGCAAAGGCTTGGAGGCAAGAAACAGCATAATACCTGGAAACGATAACATTTCAATGTTGACTGAAAATCAATGATGACTGAATTCAAATATCTCGTCAAGTTCATTCAGTCAACCAAAACATGTGCACTGCTATGCATCAGACAGCACTTTAGAATTTGGCATAAAGAAACAAAACAAATAACAATTATTTCCTTTTTAAAATTTACATTTTAATAGACCAACAATGAAAAACACCACATAATAAATATGTAAAATATATAGTATATAAGTGCTAGAGTAAAAGGAGAAGGTAAGGCAGGATAGAGAAAACTGGGAGTACAGAGGCCAGTGGGAGAAATGGGGATAGTGGCAAACCTGCAATTTTAAATAAGAGGCCGAGGCAGGCTTTATTGAAAAGGTGATATTTGAGCACATACATAAAGATCAGTTGTGCAGATGTCTGGGAAAAAAACATTCCAAGCAGATGAAGCAGCCAGTGCAAAGGCCTAAGGCAGAAGTGGGCTTAGTGTATTTAAGAAATAAGGAAGCCAGTATGGCTGAGACAGAGTGAGGGGAGAGCATACAAAGGCCTGAAGTCAGGGAGGTAATAGGAAACCAGATCATGTAGAGTTTTGAACATCAATGTCAGGATGTCAGCTTTTATCGTGAATCAAACAAGAAGTCATAAAACCTTTTAAGCAAAGAAGTAATGTTATATTCCTTCTAGTGCACTTTTTATTTTGGAGTAATACTGAATTTACAGTAAAGTTACAAAGATAACACAGAGTTCCCTTATACATCTCGCCTAGTTTCCTCTAATATTAATGTCTGGAGTTCAGAAAGACAGAGAACTAAGAATATGAATTCGGGAGCATTCAGTATACAGATGGTTATTTAAAGCCATTAGGACTTGATGATATAATCAAAAGGAAGTGTAGAAAGAGGAAAAGAAGAGAAGCAAAGATTGAGCCCTGGAACACTCACCAATAAGAGATCAGGAAGAACAGAGGAAGACAGAAGGAACCAGTGAGGTAGAAGGAAAACCAAGAGAGTGTGATATGCTGGAAATGAAGTGAAGAAAAAACATCATGAAGAAGGGTGTGATTAACTATGTCAGAGGTTGCTGATAGCTCAAACACAAAAAACACTGGGAATAAGTAACACCTTGGAGGCCACTGTGACATTAAGAAGAGGATTTGGGGTAGGTGTGGGAGCAAAACCCATGCTGGAATGATCTCAAGAAAGAGTAGAAAAAGAGGAATTGGTATCTGGAACATAAAATCCTTAGAGGATTTTTGTTCAGAAGAGCAATAAATGGGGTTAGAAGTGGAAAAAAGAGAAGCAATTCTTAAAGTAAAAGAAATAATATGCAAGTCAAACGTGGGTCTTAATCTAAGAGCCACAGGGAAAAGAATATAAAAGAGTGGGGAAAGAAAGACAAAGACAACACTAGGACACAAATAGTCTTAATCTTAAACTATAGAGGCTATCTGAGGATTAGAGAAAACAAGCAGTTAAGTTAAATCATTATCTTTTAATATATGTGACCATCAGTAAAATTTTAAAAAAGGAAGTCATACAAAAGGTAACCATTAACGTTATCAATATTAGATATAAAGTAAAAAGGGGTGGGGGATGACGGAGGCTGACTCGTGGTTAAAAAAGCAGTACGACTTTAATTCAAAAACCTTATATTGAATTCCCAAGAACTATGCGAACCGAACACGTCAAAACACCTGTTTCTCCATTTGGATTATGCAAAGACAAAATCGGGTGGAAAATAAAGCCTCATCTAATGGGATTATCAAAACTAAAAAAGTTAAACAATACTACTGATTAAAAAAGAAAAGTTGGCATGTGACTCCTCTCGCTGGTGAAACACTTCTCTAGAATACCTATGCAACTACTCATCTCTGGGAAGGGCAGTTCTTCCCTTACCCAAAAGGGCCTAGTACGCTTCAGGCCCTAGATGAAACCAATGGACAATTTTACAACGAGCGAGGGATTGAGACAGAGAGAGAAGGCCAGCGTCAGAAAAGTATCCAACAGCCTACTTAGCACAACCCTCCGGATTCAAAGGTCTTCCTACTTCCCCAACCATTACAGGGTACTTCAAAGGCGTTCTGCATTCTAAAGAATCCCTCAGGTGCAAAGGGAGAAACTGAACAGAGGGCGTAGCAGGTGCACACCCTGCGTTTAAGTTTAGGGAACCCAGGTGTATCACTGAGAGTGCATAAACGGAAGGTCCAGGAGCTTACACATTGAGGGGATCCGAGCTGGGAAAAATCATGCACTGAGGGGTTCTAGAGGAAAATAATAAGGAACTTTAAAAAGAAAGTAAATAAGAAAGAAAAACAGAAAAAGGGCAGAACAAAGGACTACTACTACTACTAATTTACTATGACTAAAACACGCAGCTCGCACTTCCGGACCCTACCTCTCAGTTCCTCCACTTCCGGTCTCCTCCAAAAGGCCCGCTCCCACAGACCCAGGTCCACAGCCAATGAGAGTGTCGTCTACTTCCGCAGAGGCGCCTGACGACTTTAGCTCCAGCCTTTTCCGGTTGTGAGAACCTATCTTAGTGTCCGGGTCGCGCGGCTCGGGAGGAGGTTCCCTGACGGGCCCAACCGGACGCGGGGAGGGAGCGAGAAGGGCAGGCGGGGCGTGCACGCCTCTTCCGCCCTGGGCCCGGAAGGGTGATGTGGCTGGGGCTTCGCCGGCCTCACTATGGTAAGAATTGGGGCGGTGGGGTCGCAGCCTAGCTTGGTGAAGGGGATGTGGGCGCGAGCTAGGGCTGGAGGGTTGGGCGGCGGCCCTGGATGCGCGGGCCAGGGAGCCCTATCACTACTTTGATTCTGCGGGGCTCGGTCTTCCGGGCTCAGGCCCGGGAACCATGTGGCCCCTGCACGCCCAGCCTGGAAGAAACAGGGCCCACCGTCCAAGAGGGACCCCGCGGTCGCAGGTCCCAGAGCCTCCCACACGGTCCACCTTTCCGACTTGTTTGGAAGAACTGTGCTGGTTGCCTTAACCCAGTCGTTTATACAGACTGCTGGTCAATGACCCTTGGAGACGCGGAGCTTCTCGGGTTTGCGCTTATTATTTCGCGTTCTCTAATGTCTCTGCGGGCCTGGCCCAGGTGTTTCACTGTTGTAAACCCCTAAAGCTCCACATCTTAATTTTCCGCCTCTTGAGTTAGCGACCTTTCAGGCTGTTCCCACTCTACAAACTGGATTTTCATTATTGGCGATCTCTGGAGAAGTGGCTTTTCTTAGGAACGTACTTAAGGTGGTGGTTGGCCTTGGACCTTCCTTCCTCACACATTTTTAAGGTTGTATGTATTATCTTCTGTTACTGTAGATTCCTTTGATAGTGAAGGACTCTTAGAAAAAAGTAAAATGTGTCATGAGAAGTTTTCAAAAGAAATGCCTACCTCTCCATGCAGAGAAAAAAGGTAAAGCCAGCTTGGCCAGAGGACAGATGTAGTAATAGTGAAATCCCCCAAGCTGTCTGAAGCCCTTTTACCTTTATTATGGTAAATGCCAGTAGCCTCTGCACCAGGTGAACTCAGTGAAATCCATGGGCCAAATGTTACGTTTATGAGCAGATTTCTGGGGAAAGAGTGCATGCTTTTGAATGTAGTATCAAAAGCAGCAATCAAGATTGAGAGAATGACCCCCCAAAAAAAGCTATTGTGGGGTGAAAGTTACTGAGCTTATGTGTCCAGAGGTTCCTGCAGAACCCCCTACAACACTAAACTCTTAGACCTTTAACTGAAAATTCATTGTTTCTTGCTTTAGCCCAACTACCTTGATTATAGATGGGGCATAGGCCCCAGGGTCTTTTCTAGAGAACTTAGAAAATGGCACTCTGGTCTTAGCCAAGAATATACTCCAGCATCTTAGCCTAGGTACCACACAATCGGATGAGTACCTGTGCTCTTAAGAGTGTCATTAGAGAACTGTTACTTGAGAATGTGAGTCTTTTTTCAATTCCAAAAGAATACATACTGTTACTTTCTTTTCCTGGTCTTTCTTTTCTCTTTTTTTTCTAAATAAACTTCCACCTGCAACAAGAGTCACATGCTCTAATGACTGAGCCAGCCAGGTGTCCCTAGAAATTGTCACTCTTAATTCTTGCATATTTTCCTAGGTGCTGAAGTTTAATTATTCTACTCATAGTACAAGTCAGAGATTTATTTTCATCATCTTAGTGTCTTATGAACTAGTTAGTAGCAAGACAAATACTATGTTTAAGATTAACATTATTTTGGGGCGCCTGGGTGGCTCAGTTGGTTAAGCGACTGCCTTCGGCTCAGGTCATGATCCCGGAGACCCGGGATCGAGTCCCACATCGGGCTCCCTGCTCGGCGGGAAGCCTGCTTCTCCCTCTCTCACTCCCCCTGCTTGTGTTCCCTCTCTCGCTGTGTTTCTCTCTGTCAAATAAATAAAATATTTAAAAAAAAAAAAAAAAAAAAAAAAAAAGATTAACATTATTTTAAGAACTTCAGAATGCCTTATTCTCCCTCCTGATATCCTTCAAGATTTATCTCAAGTTTCATGTCTTCACAAAAATCCTTCCCTACCCCATCTGTTTTCTTCTCTTGGGTCTCTATTTGGGGAACCATAGTCCATGTATATACTTCCAGTGTACCTCCAGCCATGGCACTTATCACCAAAAAAACCAGCAGTGCATTGTTAACTATATTTTTTCCCTCTCTTGCTGGAGTTTTCTAAAGTAGAGACCAAGTCTTCTCATATCTACATCGCAATGACAGAGTCAGTACTCAAATGACTGTACATCTGGAGAAACAGTCATGTAAAATATGCTCAGTGTCTTAAAGGACTTCACAGTCCACTGAGGATTACTATTAAATAATAAAGTGAATTCCACGTGTTGTCTGCTATGATAAAGAGAAACAACATGTGTAGTGGGAAGAGCTCTGAGAAATTAGATGGCCAACCAATTCAGTTCAAATTTCTGGGCATCAGTAGTTTTTAAAAGCTTCAAGTAATTTTTTTTTTTTTAAAGAATTTATTATTTGAGAGAATGAGTAGGGGAAGGGGCAGAGGGAGCCCAACAAGGCAGGACTCGATTCAGGAACCCAGGGATCAAGACCTGAGAGGAAGGCAGACGCTTAGTCGACTGAGGCATACAGGCACCCAAAAACTTCAGGTGATTCTTATGAACAGCCAGGCTTCATACCACATTTGACTCCAAATATTGAGAAGTTTTTCCCTTTTATCAGTCCTTGTCATTTCTGATTATATGGTCCAAACACTTTTCTTCATAACAGGATTTGCACTTTGGCCTTTTAAAAACTTTTGTCTTAACAAATTATCAGGAACATGTGTAGTCTTTACTACTTTATTTATTTATTTTTTAAGTCTACTGCTTATCATGGTTCTATGCATGCTTTCTCCTGTTGATCCCCTTGTTGCTTTATATTTAGATCTCTGGTGTCTATAAAATCGCTCTGAAACTAAGCAACCCAAACATAGCAAATGCATTATAGATACCGTGACAATGAGATGAAAATAAGTGCAAATGACCATCTGTGTTCCCAGTGGAGAGCAGAATTGAGGTGCTTCTACTCTGAACTGTACCTTTCCTCATAGCCATGAAAGTTCTTTAAGTGGAGAGGTTAAGTAGAAAAGGTCTATATTTTTGAAATAGGACCAATGACATCAAATGGGTATTTAGTCCAGCTCCTCATTTTACAACTGAACTTAAATAAAACATAATATAGACATGCAGATTTATCCAAGGAAAGGTATGTATACGGAATTATTTCCTAAATAATGCAAACATTTAATGACCACCGATGTTAAGAGACAGGTTTTTAACGTTAAACATTAAGTAGGGGGCGCCTGGGTGGCTCAGTCCCTGAGCGTCTGCCTTGGGCTCAGGTCATGATCCTGGAGTCCATGGATCGAGTCCCAAATCGGGCTCCCTGCTCTCTCACTCCCCTTGCTTGTGTTCCCTCTCTAACTTTGTTTCTCTCTGTCAAATAAATAAAATATTAAAAATAATAATAATAATCCTGGTTTCTTGGTTTCAAATCAAACCAGGATAGTTTGCATATGGGGTATAATTTTAGTGCTACCTTACAGTAAGCAACAAAGGTTGAACTTACATGCTAATAACACTAAAATGTCAATATTTTTGTGTGTTAATGGAAATAATATTAATCACCTGTGATTACCTTGGGCAAGTGGGGAGGTGTTTGCATATTTATATTCAGGCTTCATTTATTCCTGCATTTCCGTATGTTCCATTTTAAGCGAAAATAGTGGTACATATAAATTTACAAGTAGAAACTAGTTGGGAAATGCTGGCCTGACCTAGATTTGTAAATGATAAAATGCTGACCCAGTTTTGCAGTACTATATAATTTTTATCACAGTTAGGTCAGGAATATCATTTCTGGGTCTCCTTCCACTTCCTGAGAGGGATAAATGACTAGCTTTATGTAAAAGCAGCAAGTCTTAAAACAAGTAAAATTGTTACTTATTTGGAGTTTTAAAAATTGTCTTTGGTATTCAGTTCTTGTTTTAAAGTGAATTTCAGTTAAACGAGGAATTAATATGTCAGTTAATTCCACATAAGATGCAGTCAACATTTGAAGCTCCCACACAGTGTTAGGCATGAAGAAGTTCCTTCATCAACAAATTTGGTTAAGCAGTTTATTTTAATAATGCTAAAACTAAATAAGCTTTACAGAGCTTGAGTGATCAGGACTAATGAAGACTGTAGGCCTCGTCTTTTCTATAGATTGAGTACAGAATTAGCAACCAGTCACTGAGCACTCCAGACAGCTGTTCAGCATATTAATATGTATATATTTCTGCTGCCTGTCTCATTGCCTCTTTGTGCCTTTATACTGCTATGATCTTTTCCCATTTTTCTCTCTATGCTTAATGTTTTAGATGGTTTCTTAAACTATTTTTATATATACATTTAAAAACAAAACCTTACACTGAATTCTTGCCTTTATATCCAAACTTAATAGTTTTAACATTCACTTAAGACTGAAAACAAGAAACTGTATCTTCATAGGTAAAATGATAAAAATTGAATCTGAAATAAATATTCCTAACTTCAAACTGACTTGAGAATAAAGAGTATTTAAAGAGATGTATTAACATCGCAAGTAATTTTTTGTTTTAGCACTCAGCTTTGCATCAACGGATCTTCATCTTTTCACTGATAAATTATTTCATCCACGACAGTGGTGGCCAGATGAAAGTCTGAATTATCATTATTTCAAAAGGCCTAACAAATTGTGATTTACCTCAGAATGATTATACAAAGTGACTCATCAAGTTGATTTCCTTCTGGTTTGGAAAGTTTAATTGAGTACAGTAGCACTAATTACTTGAAGCATATCAGAAAGTCGAGAGTAGCAGCTAGATCTGGAGTGTGGAGGGATAATTAAAGGGGCCTTTGGAGAAAAATAGTTTAGGATCTCCATTGCAAATTTAGAAGAATGAACATAATTCTGGGAGCAACGGTCAAAAGGCAGGGCAAGGCTGCTGTATTCCACAACCCCAAGTATTATCGTTCTGATTATATTTGAGGTTGTGCTCCAGAGAGTGTCACAGGCAGTGCTGAGTCTAGGGAATTTATTGTATACCTCTTAATAAAAAGGAAGTGTTCGTTAGTATAGTAGACAGAATGCTTTCCCCCACTAAAAACAAAAACAAAACCCTGTAAATATGTTATCTTACTTGGTAAAAGAGACCCGACATAGGTGATTAAGAATTTTGGAATGGGGAGAGAGAACAATTAATCACAGGGTCCCCATTAAGAGGGAGGCAGTAGGGTCATAGTCACAAATGAAGTATCAAGGTCAGTGTGGTGAGGAGTCACTAGCCAAGGATTACAGATAGCTCCTAGAAACTGGAGAAGGCAAGAAAACAGTCTTTTTCTAGAGCTTCCAGAATGAGTTATATTTTATAACTCTTAGTTGCAGTATGCATTATTTGACATTTAATAGTTAGCTAAATTTGTTAAAACTGGGTGGCATACCATTGTATAACTCCCTGGCATTGTCTGAATGAAAAGTAGGTGAACCTTGGGTTTCAGAATTGAGGTTATAGAATTTAATGCCAGCCAGGTAGCCTAGCTGGTCAGGTCATCCACACCACTTGAACATGTTTATCTCTTAACAAATTAGGTGGAGTCAAAACACTCATTGTCCCATACGCAAGTACTTTGAAGCTGGCTTCTTTGGTAGAATTTTCTCTAATTTTCAGTTGGTGATATAGGGAGATTGAGATGTTGAGAGGGAATTAACTCAGGTCTTTGTCTTACCCTCTCACCTGGGCCCTTAACATAAAACCTCAGGGTATATTTCTTGAGTCTGCATTTTCCCGTTGACCAGTAAGTATAAATGCAAAGCCATGTGTGGTGGTTTCTCCTGAATAGTTAACAAAATATTCAGCAATTTGATCTGTACTTTTTTTTAATATGCATTGTTAATTTGGAATTTAAGTATTTTCTTGAATTTGTTAAAATGTTCATTGTTTGCGGTTTTTTTTCAAGTTACTGTTCAACATTATTCGGTGATTTTTGTGCACTGTTTTAATAGGCACAAGGAGTTGATATGTACTTCAATAAAATAGAGGCAACTATTACAATACAGTTTGATGGGTACTATATATGATACACACCTGTGCAACGATCCTAACTCTGCATGGTCTGGCAAGTGGGGACAGGGAAGACTTCACAGAGGAGGTGACTCTTGAGTTAAAACCTGAAGGTTAACTCAGTTCACTAGGCAGGCAAAATAGATGTAAAAACAGAGTATCTTGAAAAAGATTCCATGATCTGAAAAAAATTAAACAGTAAATGAATTTTACTTCCCGTGTCACCTTTTTAAAATCCTCTTTTCCTCTATTTTGTGATCAGTTATGCTTACTTTTTTTCTTAGCTTCTTCCTTTTTAATATCATTTTCCTGTTGAAAGTCCCAATTATTTTTCTACAAGAACAGGAACATCTGTTTCCTTTAAACCTGAGATGAAAATTTTATATCAGCTGAAAACAGATGCTAAGCATTAAAAGGAATGCTTAGGTAGAGTAAGAAATGGTAGGCTAATGTCTGTAGCTTTGAAACATTCTTGTTTGGTCGGAGTCTGAGTACATCTAAAAGCCTTTACCACCTAAGATTATTTGTTTAAATTTTAGGGCCTATAAACCCCAGAAACAAAGTTGTATGTATCATAGATTGCACACTTATAAGTGGTTTTCATTTATAAATGGTTTCATACACAAATGTATATATACACACACCCCCACTTCTTTAATAACTGGCATGTCTTTAAGTGCCTCTTAAAATCTTTTATTATATAAAAATTCAAACATAGAAAGGTAGAATAAGAGTATAATGAAGCCTCACATCCTCAGCATTTCTTCATCAACCCCACACCTCCCACCACACACAATGGATTATTTAGAAACCAGTCCCAGAGATCCTATCATTTAAGTTTTTTTTTTCAGTAGACATTCAGGGAAATAAAAGGTACATAATACAAAATTGGGAAATTTAGATACTCCATTACGAACATGATAAACCTACTTTGCAAATTAATTTTCCAGCCACTGTACCACATTGGTCCTTTGCTTAATACAATAAGCCTGCTCATTATTCTTTAAACATGCAAATTCTTGGGGCGCCTGGGTGGCTCAGTTGGTAAGGCGACTGCCTTCAGCTCAGGTCCTGATCCCAGATATCTGGGATCGAGCCCCCGCATCGGCTTCCTGCTCAGCGAGAGGCCTGTTTCTCCCTCTCTCACTCCCCTTGCTTGTGTTCCCTCTGTAGCTGTGTTTCTCTTCTGTCTGTCAAATAAATAAGATACTAAAAAAAACACAAAACATGCAAATTCTTGATTCTGTGAGGGTGTTTTCCATGCTTTTGTCTCTTTGGGAGCCTGTTCTCTATTGCTAATTTAATTGTACCCTTTTCTTGAGTTGATTCAAGCTTTCTCCTTGAAGCTTTTCCTGACTTTTCTTTATGAAAATAGCATTTTTTTTGCCAGTATGTTTCAGTCGCCACATAATACATGCTACATAGAATTGCTAGTTACTTTTTAAAATACATGTCCTATTCTAACGTGCTTATAACTGCTGTATGCCTCAGTTGTCTCATATATAAAGCACAGGTATTAATAACACCTCAAATATATAAGGATAAACTAATCCCAAACAAGCCTACAGTGAATATCAGTTACTGTTAGCTATAGGCTCCTGGAGGGAAGGAATCCTGCCATGTAGTTTTTTAATCCTGTGTCTAGCCTCCTGCTCCCGACAGCATAGTTACTAAATACATGTTTAGTTATGTTGACTGGAAAGAAATAATGTACTTTGTATTTAATGAGGTTGTTATCAAGTACTATATCAATATACTCATATGCATGTTCAAAATATCTTTGAAAGATGAACATTGTGAAATTCTATGTTTTCTATATAGAATTTATCTTTAGAGTTCATTTATTTCAAGTCGTAAAATTTGTAACACTCTCACAAATGTAAAATTAAAATCCAATTCAGTAAGAAACTAAGACATACTAAACATTATCCTTTGTATATCCATGAAGAAATGATTTGCATACAAAACAACTATTAAAATAGTAATTACAAATAAATTTTATCTTTTTCAGACCATTAAAATAACACTTAGAAAATTTGAGAAATCCAGAAGAGTTGAGATTTGGGCTAAAAACCTTCCATAGATAATCAAGGCATTCTCCCTTCTTGTAAAGGTTTTGTGTAGCTGAAGATACGCTGTGTATGAAATTTTGTGTGCTGTTTTCCCCACTGCTTAACATTATGCATAAGCATTTTCTGTCTTTAATATTGGTAAATATGTGTAATTCCTTAATGAGATCCTTTATGATATTTTGTAAATATAAAAATAATATATAACAGGTTAAAAAATACAATTTTTGACAAGGGCAGTTTTTGTTTTAGGATTCTCCTGGCTGTTATTGCCTATTTATTTTTCCATATGAATTAAGTAGTTATGTATTTCAAAAATAACTGGTTGGTATTGAGTTGACTTTAAATTTATAGATTAGCTTTATGATGATACCTTCCAGTGTAAAAATATGGTATATCACTCCATTCTACTTTTATGTTTTTCAGTACATTTAAATGTTTAGTCAGTTTTGTTCTTTAGTATCAGTGCTGCATTTCTTGTTAAGCTTATTCTGAGATGTATCAGCTTTTTGTTCTAGTTACTTTTTTGTGTGTTTTAATTTTTTTCTTCTAAATATTTTTTATTATGTTAAGTTAGCCACTGTATAGTACCTAATTAGTTCTTGATGTAATGCTTAGTGATTCATTAGTTAAGTATAACACCCAGTGCTCATCACAGCACGTGCCCTCTTCAACACCCATCACCCTATTACACCCTCCCCCACCTGCTCTCCTCTGATACCCCAGATTGTTTTGTTCTAGTTACTTTTATAAATAGAAACTTTTTTTCCATTATGTCTTTCAACTGATTGGTAATCTCATTCTGAGGGCTATTGATTTAAATATTTTTGTTATGTACCCAGCCACGTTACTCAATTCCCTTATTGTACGTATTGTTTTTCACTAGATTATGTTGGACTTTTCAGGTAGCACTTAGCAGTTGTTACTTCGTAAATAAAAAATTTTGCCTTCCATAAAAAATTTTGTAACTCTTTATCTAATTTCTGACACCATAGGAGGGCCTTCTGAGTTTACTAAATAAGCATCTGAGTTTACTAAATAAGCATATTGCTAGCTACTGTGTGGGACTGGTATATTTTATCTACCTTATGTAATGGAAACGTTATTCTCATATTATTATAAGTAGTGGTATTCCTGCACTTGCAAGAAATTGTTTTATTTATTCAGCCATTACTTATTGATCTACTGTGTGGTAGGTACACAGTCAGATAGTGGAGTTCAGTACCTGATGAGACATTGTACACTTTCAGGGATGAATATTATAAGATGTATAACAGTTCCTGTGAGAATAGAAAGGAGAGTTCTATGTAAAAAAAAGGAGAGGGGAGGCCATTGGATTCAGGGAGACTCTCTGGAAAAGATAATGCTTGAACTGAATTTTCTTTTTCTTTTTTTTTTTAAAGATTTTATTTATTTATTTGACAGAGAGAAACACAGCCAGAGAGGGAACACAAGCAGGGGGAGTGAGAGAGGAAGAAGCAGGCTTCCCGCCAAGCAGGGAGCCTGATGTGGGACTCAATCCCGGGTCTCCGGGATCATGACCTAAGCTGAAGGCAGTTGCTTAACCAACTGAGCCACCCAGGCGCCCCTTGAACTGAATTTTCAATAGACTGAGTCCACCTCCATTTTACTTTGACTAGAAACTGATTTCCTGTGATTCCTGTGTTAAATTTTTTGAATAACTTTTAAAGAATGAGCAGTGAATGAGCAAGTGATTTTTCCTTCACCAAAATCTAATAGCTTAGTATTAGTCAGTGCATGGAAGATGATTGCTTAAATTTAAAGCATTCTTATCCTAACAGAATTTCAGAATTGAAAGAAACTTCATCCAGCTTTTAGTCTGTGTCCCTGCTCTCCACCCAGTTTTACAGATATGAAAGAGAGACGGAGGTTAATAGTTCAGCTGAAGTCATATAGCCAGCTGCACTGGGAGCTTGTAAACTCTGTGTTCTGCCTAGTAGTTTGGGTTCCTAAAATACCTGTATTACACATTGATTCAGTGTTGGTGAGCTCTTTTGGATTCATGTCATTTTTGATAGTGTTCTCAAATTTAGAATTTTTGTTGCATATTCTGCGTTCCTTAGCCTGAAGAATGGAGAGGGAAGTACACTCTGGGACTACCTTACGATTTGGGGTTTTAAGTGTTCAAAGATAGGCTATTCTGTTTGTCTTTGAGAAGAACAAAAGTATAATTCTTAATATGGAATTGTCTGGCTTTTTTTTACCTATGATGTTTTTCTTGTGATAATAATTTTTTTTCTTTTTCTCTTTTTAGTCTGCCATTTTCAATTTTCAGAGTCTGTTGACTGTAATCTTGCTGCTTATATGTACCTGTGCTTATATCCGATCCTTGACACCCAGCCTCCTGGACAGAAATAAAACTGGGTATGTTACTACTAATGATACCTAACCACCCAGATTAGCTCCTATAAACATTGAGGGTAAATTACCATAAAGGTCATTAAATACTTTAGTTACTGCATGTAACTTCGTTTTGTAATAACTTTGAACATTATTTTCTCCCTCTGGTTTTAAAAATCTGAACTCTTAATAAATAAAAAGACAAATATCAGAAGTGACTGAAATATGTCCATAAAAAGTGTACTTAAGAAGATATGACAGGTTTTTTTCATCTGGGATTAGAAATACAATTTAGCACTTTCAAAGATAGTACTTGGCCTTAACCTTTTATGCAATAATTAGTAAGGCTCATTATTTTAAAAAAAGAAAAAAAGTTGGTTATCATGGTTTTTTTTGTCTGTTTGTTTTGTTTTGTTTTTTTTAAGATTTTATTTATTTATTTGACAGAGAGAAACACAGCTAGAGAGGGAACACAAGCAGGGAGAATGAGAGAGGGAGAAGCAGGCTTCCCGCCGAGCAGGCAGCCCGATGTGGGGCTCGATCCCAGGTCTCTGGGATCATGACCTGAGCCGAAGGCAGTCGCTTAACCAACTGAGCCACCCAGGCGCCCCTGGTTATCATGTTTTTGAAGCATAAAACAGTTTGCAAGCTCTGTGTCCATAAAAAATATGAGGTAGACATTACCTCTCCAGTCTAAGACAGCTCTAATCATATAGGCTCCCTATTAGTATCAGAAAGCAAACATCTTTGGAGAAATTTGTTAGCATACTTAAAACAGTAGTAAAAATTAAGTCTTGGGCTTAACACATCTCTTGTATGTTCACACCCTGAAAAAATTTGAGGTCAAATATAATACCACACAGAATTGAAATTTTAAAGTGCCATTTTCATAGTACAAAAGTACATGTTGAATTCAGCCAAAAGGAAAGTATATTAAAAAAACCTGAGACTATGTGGTGAAAGCTATGTAAATTTTCTTTACCTTGCATATTTATTAATTTCTATGAAGAATTGTCTCACTCCTTCTTTAATAAAAGCCTATCCCTACTTAATCATTTTAAGAAACAAAAGGATGAAAGAATACTTCACATAGGAATAATTATCTCCAGCACCTGTATTGGGCCATTAGGATCCTTCGAGGTCAAATTCTGTTTTTCCACTAATAGAAATCTCCAAGAGGCAAGGCGATAGTCACCAAAGAGAGTAATACTTTGGGCTTCTTTTCCTTCACCTCCATTCCATCTTTGAGGATAAATTAGCATTTATTCAGACATTGTGTCATCTAAATTATTTAGCTTTGGTTACCATTTCTTTTTATTTCCTCGGATTGTTGAAACATGTATAAAGGTATAAATGGAACCTCTAAGCAGTTTCAAATATTAAGAATCCCTAATCGTGTTCTAATAAACTGATCATCTATTGCTGTTAGCCTGAGGGATTTAATTTAATCTGATGTTATTTGTCCATCAGGTTTTGTGACAATGCCCCTCTACCTTTGTAGACATTGACTTTTCATCACATTTTTTTCTCTGAAATTCCTTGCACTTAGTCTTCACTTACTTTGTCCATTTATTGAAATTATATAGTACTTTGTCCCTTTGTTGAAGTTATATAATCTTACTTGTTGCTTAGTTGTACATGAAGCCTTTCCACCCAACTAAATGGTTTTATTTCTTCTTTCCCTTCTTCTGCAACCCCTAACTATTGACTTAAAACATATGGTAGAAACCAGTAAACATCCTCATTGATGTGTTGCTTGGTATCATAATGTAATAGTTAACATCTACTTTATAAAATATTTAATTTTTAGTTTATTATAAAAATAATCACATAGTAGTGGAATATAATATGCTTTTCTGATGCTGTTATGAAGAAAGTAGGTTGCATGTGGAAAAGTCTGCTCCTCATTCTTTGGGGAGGAGGAATACATCCATTACATGCTACATTAAAAAAGGAGTTCTCAGGGCTGCCAACCTTACAGTAGAGGTTGAGTAGTAGTATATTTCTCCTACATATAAGACCAAAGAACCAGCATGCCTAGTTCTATATTTTGAAGCATGTACTGATATAGTCAACTGTTTAAAGGCTTCTTTTAAAACTTTGCTTCTATTTATATAAATATCAGGCCCCATTTTGACTTGTATATAAGAAATATTTTCTCTGGCAACAATTCTTAACAGGTCATTGTCCTTTTCTATTAAATGTATGTTCTTACGAGACTCAATAAACTGTCCTTTCATTATAGTGAATATTCCATGTTTAAGTAGAGATATGTAGGCTAATTGGATAAAACAGGTTCTTGATAATTTCACTCTTGAAAACAACAATTTTTTTGCTGCTTCAAATAATATAGAACTAAAAAGTAGCAATAAACAAATGCTACTTTTCCTCATTTCCTAATATCAGAGACCTGATTAGCTTTATCAGCAGATATACTTACTAGTTTACAGCCATAGAAACCAAGCAGCATAAATTGTATTGGTTTTTCCTAACTAACGAAGTTCCTGTGTTTTAATAAACAGCATTTGGGGGCACCTAGATGGCTCAGTTGGTTAAGCGACGGGCTTCAGCTCAGATCATGATCCCAGGGTTCTGGGATCAAGCCCCACATCAAGCCCCCTGCTTAACGGAGAGCCTACTTCTCCCTCTGCCTGCTTCTCCCTCTCCCTCTCCCTGCCGCTCTGCCTACTTGTCTTCACTCTCTGTCTCTGTCTCTCTCTCTCAAATAAATAAATAAAAATCTTTCATAAATAGCATTTAGCATATTACATAAATATGTCTAGGTAGAGAGATATATGGGAAAGGCCTAAGTAGTACTGATAAATCACTAAGTCACTTGGTTAGGAAATTTTTTTCATTTATGTAGTTTTTAGTGTACATGTTACAACGATTCCCTAATAATGCTTTGAATTATTTCTAGGTTATCAAACCTGAACTGATCCTGATCATGATCTTATGGTTTTAGATTATGGTCTTTGGGACTCGAAGCTTCCCATGGAGGAGCTTCAGGTGTCCTGCCACTGAGTCCCTCATCCAGAGTGGCTTTAAATCAATGTGCATATTATAATCAGTAGGTTTTTAAAATCAAGGAACCATGGCTTTGCAGATGACTAACCAATTGTCTTCAGTTTTTTGATGACATGTAAGCTAATTCTAAGTGATAATTGAAGTTACTGCCATATGTGCCTTTAACCTATTAGTAATATTACTGAACCATTAGTTACTATTCTGAAGAATTTGTGTAATAATGCAATCCTTATAACAAGCCTATGAGGGTGAGTGCTGTTAAAAAGAAAACTTGCTCACAGTTATGCAGCCAATGAAGTAGGATTAAACTTAGGCACAATCTGGCCCTTATATAGTTTCCTACATTATTTTCAAAAGTATATTTGATTTTTGTCCTTTTATTCCTATAGTAAAATTGTTGCACCAGCCAAATGTACATCCTTCAAAATAAACTTGTCTTTTTGCCCATTATATGTCAACTGAACTAAAGAGACTTTTTGATTTGGGGTCAGGAATTTATATTTCAAAGGAAGAATATATAGAGAACTTATTCAAACCAGTAATTTCTTTGATTCCTAACCACTGATACATAATTATTCATCAGCCAGCCATCTCTTGGGAAGGGGAGGAAGAAAAACCATAACCTAAATTTCCCTGGAACTTACATATTTCAATTTTGTTACACCAGTCCTAACCTACTGCAGAAAGTACTGCTAATTTATCTTGATTTGTAGCCATGTATAACACCATTCATAATTCTCTTCTTTTGTCAGAGCAACAAAATAGTTGTCTTCAATGTTTTCATATCTTTTAGCTATCTCTATTCATTGAATGACTTGGTTGATTTTATGTTAAAGCTCCTACTTTTTATGCATGCTGAATAAGTGAAATAGGCATATAATTTGTATTTAATGCATAGTATATTCATTCATAGAATTTGGGTGAGCATCTTCATTCTAATTCTTATTTCCAGAATGTATGTATTTTAAATGTCATATTTAGTTAAAGTAATTTCTTTAGTGTGAGAATTTTATTTTTTAATATCAAAAACACCCAAACCAATGGTGTTCATTTACCATTTTCTCAAAATTAGTGTTTATGTAAATTGGCAGATGTATTTTCTACTTTTGAGAGTAAAACACTTGAAGTTGACTGAGTTAATTCTACAATAAAAAAACCCTGTGGACATTTTTGCTGCACGTATTAATTTGCCATGGGTTTAACCTAGGATGCCACATGTATTCCAGTTTTAACAGTTTATATACACTGACTTTTGATAAGCAAGTGTGTCCTACTTTTCTACATAAATGGTGGTTCCATATCAAATAAGTTTCAGTTTCAAAGTATCAGAAGGTAAAATGCCAGTTTGTAGTGAATGCTCTGTAAGATACTGAGAAAATGATTTACGTTTCCCAGTAATCAATAGCTACTATCTTCTTTTTTATTCTATGCAGATTGTTGGGTATATTTTGGAAGTGCGCCAGAATTGGTAAGTATTATAATCTCCACATCTTCAGCTGTAGTTGTTAGGCAGTTTACTTATGCCATATTCACAGAAGTCAAATGTCCATTTTAAAACTGCATGCTTCCCAGTTTTGTGCATTTTTGCAGAAGTTTGTAGAATTCCCCAAGCTTTTCCTTATGCTATTTAAAAGTAGACATGGTAGATACTTCATAATTCTTAATTAGCCGGAAGGTGGAAACTACAAGAGAAACCTAATTCAGATATCAAATACTATGCATTCCTAGTGTTGGGATTTCAGACAGATGTGTCCTCTTTTATGTACACATGCTTATGGTATAGAGCATGCTGCTCTGTATAACATGTACTATTTTGAAAACTAAGGATGAATTTTCCATCTAATGAAAGGCTTGCTAAGCAACCATCTGAAAGTATTCACTTTATTCCCCTAGCTAAGTCCAAGAATTTTTTTTGTTGCTTTTGGAAAGCATTAACTGTTTCACTTATCAAACTCATGTGATCATAGCTGAGTTTTGTTCTAATTGATTAAAGTTAAATGTGATTATTTTCTAACTTTTCGTCATGAAATTAGTAGTATCATTGTGTTTTTGTTTAAATAATAACATACTCTTATCCCATCCCTATATGTATATAACATTTAGCACAATGCCCAGTTAGAGTAGACTTTCAAATGATTGGCAAGTGAATGAATTAAAATGTCCTTTACTGTTGTAATTCACCAGTATTTTTTAATAATAGATTTTACCCTTTTTAATGTAGCTAGTTCCAGAAAAAAAAACAGGACAGAGCAATTTGTGATTGTTCCACTTGGATGGAACAAAATGAATATTTTTTCCTCTTTGGAATTATTTACATGACCCCTCAAAAAAAAGTTAGATTTTAATAGTCTTCCAATATTTAATTTGTATGTAACTTTTTTTCTTTTATAAAGTTAAGAAATTTTCATAATAAAAGAAAAATATTGCTATATTTGACAGTTAGTACAATTAGTCTGACAAGAGCCTGAATTACCCCAGTGATCACTTTAATAAGAGGAGGAATTTAGGAGCCATGTCGCTTAGATAAGCTGTGTTCGGGGCACTTGGGTGGCTCAGTTGGTTAAGCGACTGCCTTCGACTCAGGTCATGATCCCGGAGTCCTGAGATCGAGCCCCACATCGGGCACCCTGCTTGGCGGGAAGCCTGCTTCTCCCTCTCTCACTCCCCCTGCTTGTGTCCCCTCTCTGGCTGTGTTTCTCTCTGTCAAATAAATAAATAAAATCTTTAAAAAAAAAAATGTGTTCTATCCAGAGTATAATGTTTTCTTTTGGATTCATATATCGTATATATGGAAGACTTAGAAGATGGTCCATAATAGGAAGCAAAACTGATTAAATGTTGAAAACTGCAAACTACGGTTTTGTAACATTTAGAAATTTTTTGAAATAAAACATATTTTAGAAATGCGTTGTTAGCCTATGATATAAATAATAATGAGAGAGCAAGTTTTCTTTTGAGCTTTTGATGATGGACAAGACCCATTAACAGTGCAAGTTGTAAGCCTCATGCCAAATTATATAGAAGTCCTTTTAAAATCTGTTATGATGAGATTATAATATTTGTTGGTCTTTCAGGTGTCTTACTATAGAAAATGACAGAATACTATAAATAGTTTCAGAGAAAAGTATTTTCGAGGCCCTAATTCTAATGTATTGACTATTGAAATAGACATCTTGAGAAGTCACTATGCTTTTAACATGTTAAACTGTCCTTTCTCAGTGTTCTCTGTCGTATTTTATTATCTGTTAGGGTGACAGACACGTGAATCTTTCTTTTGTAGAAAAGATCATTGACTTTAAGTAATGCACAGGTATAGCCTAGATAAGTTGTTATCAATCTGGACATTTTAACTGTGTCTGGAGACATTTTTGGTTATTCCAACTAGAGTGGGGAGACATATACTGAGTACCATTCATGGATGTTGCTGAACATACTACAATGCACAGAGCAGCCCTTCCCAGAGAATTGGCCCAAAATGTCAGTAGTGCCAAAGTTGAGAGGGCTCAACCTAGATTTCGTGGTACAGACTTACCTGACATCCAGTCATGCTCAACAGTTGCAAAGGCTGAAATAACAGTAGAAATCTCAATCACTTCAAAAACGATGGAGAAGGGAGAGATGAAGAGACAGGAGAACACCTTGATGGCTAATTCTGATAGCTAGTAGTAAATGTAAATAGAGGTAAAGCAAACTGCTTGTTCCAAAGCCAGGTCACCCAGAAAATGAACTAATATTGTCAAGGAACAGTGCAAAAAATACCTCAAGTAAACTGCAAAAAGAACATAATTGGAAGAATAAGACGGTTCAAATACAGTGAAATTCTCTGGATCAGAGGAATATTGAATATTTATTGGTAAAAACATAAGTCTAGAATTAGGAGGTAGAGCTTTCACCTTAATATTAAGTTGCTAATTCACAAATAAAATATTTAAGGGATTTTAAGTTAAATGTGAAGGTATTTTAAATCTATTTTGTATAATTAGAGTCTGTATAGTTTCATTCAGTAGCCAACACAGGTGACCCTTTTCATAGTAGTTAATTAAAAGTATAGCTAATGGAGGGTTGCTGGAGGGGAGAAGGGTGGGAAAGAGGTGGGAGGGAGGAGAGGGGTGGGAGGCATGGAGTGGCTGGGCGGTGGACATTGGGGAGGGTATGTGCTTTGGTGAGCACTGTGAATTCTGTAAGACTGATCAATCACAGACCTGTACCCCTAAAGTAAACAATGCATTAGGTTAATTTTTTTAAGAAATAATAAATAAAAATAAGTAAATAAATGTGTAGCTGAAAGTTTAAGGCATCTAGTCTGTAGCTCTCAATGATTTCTTGTGTCTATCATCTATTTTTTATGTCTAATTATAGACTGTGCTTTCTTTTTGCTTAGTCAGTTACTATTTCCATTTTTTTTTTCTCTTGACTGACTGAATGCCATAGGTTAAATGGTTCAGTTCCAGTGTTTGTTCATGCCAATTATGTGAAAGCAGTAGCTTTTCATTTTGGCAAAATGGTCCTGAAAATGTTGATGCTGATAGGCTGACTTTCCCAGCCACATGCTCCTCTCTTATCTTGACACAGAATATATCTACCAAGAAAGGATGCAATTTTAATAGGAAAAGGCCCAGCCAGATCATCTTATCATGTTACACATCACGTTACAGCAACTGTTTCACATTCACTTAAACAGACCGAAGACCAGACAAGAAGTAACATTTTTACCCAAGTTCAACCAAAGATGTTTAGTTCTACCACATGGCAATCTCTTTCAAGAAAATTAAAAACAGGAAAATGAGACCCATATGTAAATTATAGCATTCTAAGTTGGAAGATGAGGAAGAGAAGAACTTCCTCAAAACTTAATTTCCAGCAGATGGAAAAGTTAGCGCAATATTAATTTCTTCTTCTGGGGGTTTAATAAGACACTATTAGACAATAGAGTAGCCCTAATTAGAGTCATTGGCTTGCTTATGAAATACACCTGAAAATTATGTTTGAATGGTTTGATTTTGTTTGATAACTTGCCCAAAAAATTACCATTGGTTAAAAATAATGATAGAAGTTATTTTTTAGTTTAATTTTTTTTCCAGTTGTGATAGTAACATTGTGAAAATGCTGTTGTCTTGCTTTTTTTAATTTTCCTTTAGCTAGAAAGCAGCCCAATGTCTATGAATAGAAGAACACTTTAAAAAAAACAAATGTCTCTTTTACTTGTGTGTGTACAGTATCTTCTGTGAATATTGTCATAGAGCAGATACAAAGGTAAAATTAATAACAAAATGACTGTGTGAGCTCTTCAAGGAAGCTCTGAAAATGGCTTTGATGATTTTAGTCGATGATGATGGTCAAGATTGACATTTTCCAGAAGTAATTAACTAACTTGCCAAATAAAATGTTCCTTGCTGAAGGAACTTAGTTACTGGAAGAGAACTGATTTTACTTATTTTTTTTAGACTTCATTTATTCATTTGAGAGAGACAGAGATAGTGAGAGAGAGAGCACAAGTGGGGAGGAGAGGGAGAAGTAGGCTGGGATCATGACCTGAGCTGAAGGCAGATGCTTAACCAACTGAGCCACCCAGATGCGCCAAGAGAGCTGATTTTAAACATCATAGAAAAACAAGGGAGGAGAGTATAAATAGTCTCTACTACAACACTAGATATGTCCATGATTATTTCTAGAAGTAGTACATCTTATGTGCTAGAAGTAGTACATTCTCATGCACCCCCAAAACAGCATAATGATGCTTTGTGGTATTGTACAGCCTTTCAATAAAAAGGAAAGAACGAGTTTGGGTTAACTCACAATCACAGGGTCTCTGCAAGGTAGTTTCATAAGCCAACTCCATTCTACTTCATGCAAAGGAAAGTCTCCAAGTAAAAAGACTTTTAAACACATGTGAAAATTGACTCCTGTAAAAGTGGTTGTTTTAAGTTCTACATCTCTAGCCCAAGAGTAATCATACAGTTTTTCTTTAAATTTCAGTGTAATACTCGTTTCAGATACACAATATAGTGATTCAGCACTTTCATATATAATGAAGTGCTCATCAGGACAAGTGCATGCCTTAATCCCCATCACCTATTTCACCCATCCCCCCATCCATCTTCCCTCTGGCGGCCATCAGTTTGTTCTCTACAGTTAAGAGTCTCACCTCGGGTCAGGCTCCCTGCTCGGCAGGAAGCCTGCTTCTCCCTCTCACTCCCCCTACTTGTGTTCCCTCTCTGGCTGTGTTTCTCTCTGTCAAATAAATAAAATCTTTAAAAAAAAAAAAAGAGTCTCGTGGGGCGCCTAGGTGGCTTAGTTGGTTAAGTGACTGCCTTCAGCTCAGGTCATGATGTCAGGGTTTTGGGTTCGAGTCCCACATCGGGCTCCCTGCCCAGCAGGAAGCCTCCTTCTCCCTCTTCCACCGTCACTGTCTCTCTGTCAAATTAAAGAAATAAATCAGCATAATTTAGCTCATTCTATATTGTACTTGCTTTTATGCTGCATCTAGTTCTTATTTGACCCATCCCCCCAGAGGTATAGGCCTCCTAGCTAAGAATTTTATCTTAGAACCTTGTCCCATAGTAATAACCTTATCATATCCATGTTACCATAAACTGAGTTAATCAACATGAGTATCCCTCCTTTTTTCAACAGGTGAACGGAAGAGTCCTTACGTTGCAGTATGCTGTATAGTGATGGCTTTCAGCATCCTGTTCATACAGTAGCTTGGAGGAATATCCGAATGTAATTGCCATCAGATTTCAGTATGAAAAAGGACTTACTTACAGAAAATAATGGAATGAATGGTTAACCCTTTTATCTCTGAACATTGAATGAGATAAATTTCCAGCTGCTGTTCTCTATTTTTATTATTGGACCAGTGTTCTATATAAATAGGATGTAACCATTTAATATGTCAAAGAGTTTAATGTGTTTGTAACAATCAACTCAGTACTGTCACTACAGTGTTGCAGTCTGCAAATATTGTTATGTCAGATACCAGTTTTTAGTGAGGTATCTTTAGGCACATAATAGGAAACAAAATTGGTAAATGACCCAAGTTTCTTTCACTGCGATTTGGGAATGATAAATCCTTATAGAATGAGACATTTTTCTGGACTAGCTTTTTTTATTGGGAAAAAGGTTCAGTTTCTGTTGGTAAGGATTGCATTTATATTTAATAATGCTTGCTTTTCCCTCTGGCCACAGCAGAGCATTAACAGTACCTCGAAGCAAACTCTCCAGTGTATCACAGGTGTTTCAGCTATTTAAAACAAGTCTATGCAGTTCTTCAGGAGGAAGGTAAATGAGATCAGACTTAAGAGTAGTACCAGGAAGATGTTCATATTTAGCATAAAAGAGTTTAGAGTAACTGATATAATAGCTTCTGAAAACTCTGAAAACACTTAAATATCTTAAGTGTAAATTTGAGCCACTGTTATTCTCTAAATAAGACTGCATTCTTAGAGTGAAAATTGCAAAATAGAACAATTACAGATTGATAATCCTGTTTGTGTTTGTCATGCTTTTTAGTGTCAGGTCTCCACTTACTTTAATTGCCCCAAAACACGAACTATGTTTTGTTTGTTTTTAAATACAGCACTTTAAATCTAGTTTACTTTTTGTGTGTCGACTTGAACTAGAATCTTCTGCGTAACTCAGTAGGGGATTATAAACAGTTTTCAAATCAGCTTATCCATATACCTTGTCATAAGTGTCTTAGAGTTTTGATAACAAAGATCTTCAGTAATTTCCATCAAAGGAAGAGAAGCATTTGGAATATGACTTAAAACTTTTGCAGTAGAGCAGTTATAAGTTTAGCTAACATTTTTTAAGTTTCAACTGAAATTCTGTTAGAATTTCAAAGCTAAGAGGAACTTAAACATCTTAGCTAAAAATTGCCCACTGTAGGTAGTACTAATTAGATATTGTCCTCAGCTATTAATTCCTTTTCTTAAGAAAAGAAAATTATTTAGAGTTATTTGAAAATGAGTCTGCCAGTAGCTCTTCCTGTAGAAACAAAGTTTGGAACTAAAAGCCATCTATTTTTAAAGACCGCTTTAAAGTACTTGAAAAGAATTCTAGGAAACATGTAAGAAAAGCGTGTTAAACATTGCCTGCTTTTCTCACAAAAGATAAAAGCTGCTGTAGGCTATCAATATAATTGTTTATTTTACAATTTGGTCGTATCTCTCTGGCTAAAAGTTGTATATTTTCCTTTGACAGGGAGTCAGGTTATGATCGTTGTGCCTACTCTAAACTGTCTCTTGGGCTTTGCATTAGGTCCAGAATTTTCAGGGTATCCTAAAAATAGGGGTCTTACCAACATATACACACAGTGTAAGTCACCTTTCTGGGTCTGGTTTCCAAGTACTCATCTGTTGTCCCACTCTCCTGCCAACTGGACTTTCCCAAAGCTATGTCAGCTAATCTTTTATATGCTAACACAAGTCTAATATGAATAAATGGAAGAATTTTCTAGATAATCAGTTCTAGGACATTTCTTTAATTTTGGCATTTTGGAGAAGGTAGGTGGAAAGTGGAGGAAGAAATAATGTCTTTGAAAAATTTGTGGTAACACATAAAAAATCAGGCTGTGTAGATGCTCAACAGAGTAGGAGGCAGCTCATTTCTGACACCAGACACTGTGACCTTTTGAAACACAAGCTCTTTGGGAGGTAGAGGAAAGACAGAGGATTCTATGAAGAAAAGCAATTAGCATTTTCTTTAATGTAGTTTTTTCAAAGAGCCACCACTGAAACTTATTCTCTAACCCAAAGGGCAGCGTAGGTAGTTCTGGCGCACAGAATATTCAGATATTCCTGTTGTGGTCATGTTAGGGTGGTAGGATGCAGAAGAGGATTAAGGATCAATTTAGCGTCAGATGGACTGCCTCCGTCACAGATCTTACTGTGGGACTGGAAGGGATAGATGGTGGACACTGACGTCCACAGCTTACCAGGGTTTGAATGCTCTCTTTAGCCTCTTTCCTGGGTCCAGAACTTTTTTAATTACATGTCTCCTAGAAATTGTTTGGTGCTGATACATAGTTCTTGAATGGGCTCAGCTGTGTCCATGGCAGGAACCAGTCTTCTTTGTGGGCAGTCTTAAAAGATGGTCAATCAAAAGGCCATTTAGTCCGTTGAATTCCCAGCATGGTTTTAAAAAAAAAATTGGATTCAAGTCTCGTGTCTTGTAAATGCCTGTGCTCCTATGCCAGGCACTTTTTCTGTGTTCAAATTCAAAATAGCCCCTTCACACTGGGGATAATAGTAATAGTTACCTATTAGTAACAGATTCCTTCATCTTAGTAACATACAGATCAGTCTCATTTTATCTTAGGACCTAGAAGAGGTCGGAATGAAGTGACTTCTCCAGGTGGACAAAGTAAAAAATGAACAGGTCTCTGCCTAGTTTTGTGGGAAAGACCTAGCATTTGTAAATAGAATTTATACATTTGACCATTCAAGAATCATTTATTGGAGTACTGTACCTTATCACTGAAGACAGAAAAACAAATACATAATTGCTGTCCTCCAGTAGTTCACAGTGCAGTGGATGAGAGAGGTGAGATTATTCATACAAAGTGCAATGTGATAGCATTTATTATTGAATTACAGCCTGGATTCTAGAAGAAAATAAGGGTGACACCTTAGAGATAAGAATTTCCTGCCAGAGAAGCACTGCTTAAGCTGAAATTAAAAGCAGTCCGCAAAAGCAACAGGGGCAGATTAGGAACTGTAAGCACCTAGCTTGTTGTGCCACTTGGGGAGTATTGAGGCATAAGCCTCAAAAGGTGGACAGAGGTTAGATCCTAGAGGGTCTTGTATTTTATCTCACTACTATTACCTACCTCAAAATTGAAGTTAAATGTATATTCCCTCCTGCCTGATAAAAAAACCTGGGAAAAAAATGTTTGGTGTTATGTGTAAACAAGGTTAAATATATCCACGCTGACCTTAATTTGGACCAGGAATATAATAGTATACTCTCCAGAGACTCACCTGCATAGTCTGTAAAGCCAGGATAACATTAGTCTGGTCACATTATTTTCAGCAACTCTCAAAAGCTCATACTCCACCAATACCTAAAGCAGCCGTGATTGTTAACGCAACATCCACACAAGAAGTGGAGGTGGGTGCGCTGCCTGTTCCCCGGGTGCACAGGAAAGATTTCTAGGAAGCAAGGACTTGTACTCTCTTCAAAGCCTTTGAGAAGTTACTGGATCATAGGAAGCTGAAAGGAATTGAAGATTCTTAGGGACCACTTAGAACCTTCTCTGGTGTTCAGTAAACAGTAGATATTCAAAATCGAAGTGACTGAGTAATAGCATTGTGAATACAGTAGCCTTGTTAGTCTCAATCAGCAAGTTACTACGGGCTTCCAAAAATAGCATTATAATTATGTCATTTGTACACTGCCTTCCATGGTTTCTTTTACTTCACCCTAAATTAATCCCAAATTAATTTCAATTAATTTGAAATGAAACTCTGACATCAAAAAAGGGGAAAGGTGGAAATCTGTTTCCTGTGATTTTAAGAGAACAGAATCATCCTGTCTGTGGTATGTAATAAAAATCAAAACAAACTCTCAAGAGTCTCCCAATTTTGTCTTACTGTAAGATGAGAACAGTTTCTTAGGTTAAAAAATGAAATTGGGGAAAAAAAAAAAAGAAATTGGCACCTTCCAAGTAAGATGGGAAAAGAGAAATGGTTCTGTTTATTTTACCTGCATTTTAATTCATGGCTGGTCAAGATTCGTTTAGGGGAATTTTTTCATGTTGTTTTGCATCTTAAAGCTGTTCTATTACATTACCACTTCTTTGAGTGAAGCTTCAAGAGCCTAAATGACTTGCTTTAGATATGAAGTCATTAGGGCATCTGGGTGGCTTAGTGGGTTAAAGCCTCTGACTTTGGCTCAGGTCATGATCTCACGGTCCTGGGAATCTAGGCTCTTGTCGGGCTCTTTGCTCAGCAGGGAGCCTGTTTGCTCTCTTTGCCTGCCTCTCTGCCTACTTGTGATCTCTCTCTGTCAAATAAATAAATAAATAAATAAAATTTAAAATATATATATATGAAGTCATTAATTCACATACCCCCAGATACAGTAGAAATTAGATTTTGAATGAAAGTGACAGTATTAGTTGTTGACAGTTTAACCTTGTCCTCCACTAACAGCCTTGAGAAACCCAAACATTCAGTCCAAAATCTGTGAGCAGTGTCTATCAATTATTCAGACAGTTGATACCATTTATTAAGAAATGTGCCCTGCTTTGCACAGCGTGGTCTTTCTACAGTTATCTTTCCAGTGCTGAATTGACACAGATAAACTTTTGTTAACACTTATAACTAGAAAGGATTTACTTAACCAAATGAATTGGAACAAGCATTTTTTTAGTTGAACTTTGAACTCAAAAAGCATTTCAGGTATGAATAGAAAAACAGTGTCTTAGTTATTTCCTTCAGTATATATTGTAAACCTCCTTCACTGCTCCATCATAACTACCAGTTAATCTGAGACTTCATAGAGAAAAATTCCTAAATTTCTGATTCCTAACTCAGGTCAAAACAATTCAAAATGGCTTTGCTTGAGACCATTGAATTTAACATAGTGGGAGAAAGCAAGATCTGTTTTCAATTCAGAGAGTTTGTATTAATATCCTTAAACATAACAGATTTGTCGGGGGGGACGTTAAGTATTAGAAATAAGGATAAATCACTTCACACACTATATGGAAGATGAGAACACTCAAGAACTGCAAAATACCAGACACCACTGTTGTTTGAGCTTTACTTGGTAAGGGAAGTAACGGAGGAGCAAATGTATAGTGACTGAGGGTATGTAGCCAAATTGCCAAAACATGTAATTTATGAGTCATTTCAACATTTTGGATCAAGTATTATGTCTAGACTAAATGTTGGTAAAATGATGTGCAAAAATACCGTTTAAAAAGAAGTAAGTCACTTTTAAAGCATGAAGGATTTCAAGAAGGCCAGCACTGAAGAAAATATTTACAGTATTTAAGTGTTAAAGTGACTGGCAGGCTCAGGGTAACACATAAAGATTGGCTGTTGGAAACTGAAAGTTACAAACAGAGTAGTCTCAAGGACATTTCATTAGGGCTCCTGAAAACCAGAAGATAATATTCTTTTGATTTTATTTAGTAAGTAAATTCTTTGCTACCTTTTTAACTGATCTGTTATTCACAAATGGGAACTTTATTAAATCTTGGAAAATGATGAGAGTACTTCAACTTGTAAAATATGTTTAAGAAGTTGGCAGTATGAAATTTTAAGAGAGCTATAGAACACAAAATATAGGGTCATAAAGAGGGATGTTTTTTCTGAAAATTGTTTTATAAGCAATTTAGTTTTTATAAGTTTTATAAATAATCTTTTTTATAAGTAAATCTCGGATCCCTGTTAATGGGTCACATTCTTAGCTCTAAGTGAATCAAGGCCAAAATAACATAGAGACAATTCTGAGCCCACAAAGTAAAATTGCATTCATACTGGCAACTCCAATACTAGTTGTTTTCAAGTATTAACCATCACAAGCATCTTTTCAGTGAAGTGTAATTGAATCTGTTTACACTTAGAAATTGGATATAGGGAACTACTAAGATGTTTTCTGAATCCCTAGGCAATTAGTCTGACCTCCCATGAAGAACAGAAATAGGGGTAGGACTCAGGATAACACATATGCTTAACTAATCCTTTTAACATTCCTACCCCAAGCGGGGTCCTCCATCTCTCCCTCTCCATTCCTAGAAGAATCCTTTGAGAACTGGCTGTGTGCCAGCTACAGTGCTAGGTTTGGGGTGTATATTGCAGAACAAGACCTATACATCTGGAACCCAGATTGTAGTGAAAACCAACTAACCAATGAATTAATTACCTAAGCAAACACAATCTCTGGTAAGGACCTTGGAGAAAGCAAAGGATGATTAGATGGAGTGGTCAGATGCCAGTCCATGGAGTCGATGGGAAAGGGCTTGAGGATTGAAGTGGTAGAGAAATTGATAGGAAAGTAGCATGAGGAATATTACTAAGACAGAATGGTGTCAATTGGGTACAAAAATAGACCAAATCATGCAGTTCTTTGAGCCACAGAAAAGGCCAGCCATTTCATGCAGAGAGTTTGACCTTCCACAACCAGAGCAGGTATAGTAGTCTCTGTAAGGCTAATGTGTTTGCAATATTGGAGCTGAAATCCACAGGACAGATAGTCAAGAAGGGAAGGCTAGAGGCTGAGAATGGGTGAAAAACCCATGTCAGTTGTTACTCTGATCTTGCTGCTGTGGGTATCCTGCAGAAAAAAAGCCAGTGACCTTATCTCAGAGCTAAAAATACACATGTGGCACAGGAGTCAGAGAAGCTAAAGGAAAAAGTAAGAACAGTAGTAGGCCTAGGTGTCCCCTCCTGCTAACAAGCTCATCAGCATATTTGTGACATGTATGAGCTAGTAAGAGGGCCACTGCTTTGCTTCTGACCTCCAAATTTCACACAAGACTCTCCCCTGGCCCATTCTCACCAGAACCTTACAGGGAAAGGAATTCTAGGAAATGTAGGTTAGCCTAACCAAGTTGAGACATCACAAGGACATGATGCCCTCTACAACCCTTTTACCTGGATCTCTCCCCAGCAACTCCACCTGCTTCCCTTCCAAACAACTTCCCTCCAACAACTTCCCTTCTAAACCTCCTCGTCCTCTTTTGGAGTGTCCCTATTGTAAGCAGTACAACTTTTCTTCTATTATCAAAACTTTCTAATTCCCTAAACTCTTTCCTCTTACATCCCCATCTTGCTCCCACCAATATGTAACTTAGTTCTAGTAACTTAGAACCCCAGAAATACAACTGGGGCAGCTCCCCCCTCCAAAGGCATGTACAAGCAAATGAGTAATGGCGGAGGAGCTACATGCTGTTATCATTATTTAAACCAAGAAAAACATACTGTAGACAAGATGAAAGATCTAATAAAAATGTGTTCTTATTCCTGATTCTAAAACTTTAACAGCTGGGCTTTCCCATGTGGAATAATGTTACATAAATAACTCAGCCAGGAAGCAGAAGGGCTGTGAAGAAGTCCAGCAAAATGATCGATGATCTTGGACACTCCGAATATCACACCCAGTGGAGTTACAAGGAAATAAGTGGTCACTGGAAGGTACTAGTGAGCTGGTGCTGTTTTGGTGAGCAGACTTGAAGAACCTGAGTCATGTATCACTAATTCTTCCTAAGTTTCCCTCCTACTTAAGCACATTAACACTCTTTGTTCCATAGGGACTTCCCCTGCTCCACCCAGATTTGCCTTTTAATTAGTCATGGAAACGGAGAGAAATCAACTCTCAGAAAAGAAAGTTGTTGAGATTCCTATGTCTAATTCCTTTTAAAGGGGACAATGTCACACAATACATCCTATTATTTTTGTCCACATACTGTAGGTATGGGTCATGTATAGTTCCTATTCCCACTTCTTCCTTCCACTGAAGTATATATGGTCACAGTTATGGCACAAATGGCAAAAGGCCTTATGAAAAATACCTGAATGAGGAATAGAACTCCAGTGTAAGACAGTGAGTGCTAGTCTCCTTTTCCATTCACCTAAAGGGTAAGTGGTGGGAGAATGATAGATTCAGAACTTTGGGGCAAGTCTCATTTCCCACAGGTTTGGATTAGAAGATGTCTGAAAGATTTCCAGCCCTGAAAACCAATGACTGTCCTGTATTTGTAGTATAGTGAAGTCGTTCTACACTGACTCCCTCCTCAGTAATTGCTTTAACTTGGACAGAGAGCTTTTAGAGAATGATAATTCACTTGTATTTTTTTAGGCATGTTCTTGGAAATCCCACTGTAGTTGGAAGTTCTATTTTGTGAAATATACCCGGGATTTCATCTTGCCAGAAAGTATGGGCTCTTAATTAATTAACTAATTAATTTTATTTAATTGTGAGCTCTTAATGAGGGTTCACTTCAGTCTTTTTGAAGAGTTACAGGAAACACTAAGTGATAACAAGAGTAGTCACTTCAATAGAAAACATTCAGGGGGCATGTGCATGTTAACTCCTCTCTTTCCCTAATCTTGAGATTAACCTTATCTGTGAATATCAGCAAGAATCAACTCGCCAGTAGCTTACCCCATGCTCAGGGGAAATATCCACATCAACCTGAAAAAAGAAAAGGAGAAAAAATTGGAAAAAAAATTACTTCTAGGCTTTTAATTGCTTGCCATTTTCCCCTACTCTCCATAAATTTTTACTCATTATGATCCAAGGTAGTATGCTAATGTAGCTGCCTCTTACCTCTAACCACCCTAGCACAGTAAGACTCACTGAACAAGAGATGCTTCTATTTTCCACTATCTATTCTTCCTACTAAGAGGATGGTGATGTCTGAATGACAAGCCCTGTGCTTGAGAAATGGTGCAATGAAGCCCTTCAGAATCATATGGGAGACAAAATTCCATAGCACCTCTAGTCTCATACCTAGAAATGATTAAAAATGTTTTTTTCCAGGGGCACCTGGGTGGCTCAGTCGTTAAGCGTCTGCCTTCGGCTCAGGTCATGATCTCGCAGAGTCCTGGGATCGAACCCCACGTCGGACTCCCTACACAACAGCAAGCCTGCTTCTCCCTCTGTCATTCCCCCTGCTTGTGTTCCCTCTCTAGCTGTGTTTCTCTCTGTCAAATAAATAAAATCTTAAAAAAAAAAAAAAAGTTTTTTTCCAGCTACAATATTTAAATCTTTGAATTAAAGAATATTTAGAAAATGCAAATACACAAAAAGGAAGAAATAAGGGTTTCCAGTAATCTTTCCTCTTTGTTTCATTCCCATGAGAATTTAATGATCGATATAAAGATAAAACATGCATAATTTATTTTTGCAAAATGGGATAAAAAATAGTACACTCCATTTTATAGCCTCCCCATTTAACATGAACATCTCTACACAAATTAGAGTTTTTTGAAGTTATACTATTTTTTTAATAATTGGGAAGTATCCTGGTATAGAATGTAACAATTTATTTAACCTATAGCCTGTTCCTGGAGATTTACATTGTTTCCTCTTCAGAAATGATACATTTAAAGTACAGCATGGTACAAATCACATCAGTGTCCTCTAAGATTGCCCTTTTTTTTTTTTTTTTTTTTTTTTTGAGTGAAATGGATATTCCAAGTTTCTCTACTTAGTCTGCATGCACAGATCTTTTGTTTAGGATAAGAAGCACATGTAGGCATAAGACTTGACTACTTACTGCTTATTATTTCAAGGGCACTTGGAAATTTCTCTTCACTCCACCACTACTTCCAAACTAAAATAACACCCTTAAGAACCTTAACATTCATATTTTATTGACCTTTAATAGAGTAGGGCATGAGGCATTTTAAGTCATTCCCTTCCCTACCACCATGAGTCTTCAACGAAGTATCTGTGTGCATTAGGTGAGGGGATCAATGCTAAATTACCATAATTGAATCCAGTAAACATTGCAGGACACTGAGCAAAACAGAGATGTTCCCCAGGCTGGGCAAAAGAAAAGAAGCATCTGAGAGAAACAGACTAAAAGCAGACATGGAGCTTGAAAAGAGCCGAGGCTGTGGGCACTCTCTTAGCAAAGCACCTCTGGATGCCACAGCCTGATATCAGAAGGCCATCTACCCTACTGAAACCATTAATTCTACAGTTTATCAGTCATTAAGGGTGCAATGAGCCTACAGCTTCATTTTAATAATGGAAATAGTGAGAGGGAAATTTACAGAAAATATTGGCAGAATTCATTTGTTTATTCTACAAAATGAAATGTTTGTGCAGCCATTAAATGCATAATGAAGTATATTTTGACATGAAGGGATGCACACAATATATTAAGTGATGAAATCACGTTACGAAATGCTATAAAATGTGATTTGTTAGTATAAAAAAATCCTATATTTGAGCATGCACACACACATTTATAAAAAGAGAGCTATAAAAAATGCATACCAACATGCTAATAATGGCTTTCTCTAGGAGGTAGGAATAACGATGTTTTTTATCTCTTTTTACTTTTTTAAATCTGTACTTTTATCGTAAAGATCTATGATAAATGCTAAGAATGGACATTTGAATTTCATGCTCTACTTTTTTCCTCCGTGCTTGTTATTTTCAGACCGTCAGGCTCTTGCTGCAACTTGCTTTATTGATTTTTTTCCTCTTTGTTTCATTCCCATGAGAATATGAAAGGTCTTTGTCATTTTATCTCCAGTTCTGTTTCTCTACCTCCCCTTGTTCCCATTTGCTTCTCAAACTAGATGTTTCAAATGAACTTAAAGTTTTTAAGGGTGGTCACTCCTTATTTGCCTTTGTGAACAGTATTTAGTAAACTTTCTTCTATCATGTAAATTCTTAATTCTTTGAAGAAGCACAAATGGACTGATTTACTGCCTAATGCCCTGACTTCAAGCATTTTCAGCCATCAAGAAAGTAAATCATTTACATTTAGAGCTGACAAGAAACAGACTCCGTTATCTCTAACATATATGCATTAAGAATAGTCTGCCAAGGGTTTTGTGTAAAGGCAAAAGATAATAAACTTAAAATGTATATACTAGTCAGTGAATGTTTTACATACACAGTAGAGTAAGTGTGATCCAAGTTGCAGAAATAAATGTCTTGGGTTAAATATAAAACTAATGCCAAGTAAATGAGTCTATTTTCTGAGTGATGAAACTCAATTCTCTTCTACCTTAAATGAAATGAAATGCATCTATCTGAGATTACATGGCACAAGGACATCAAAGTCATAAATATTCCTGATTCCCTGGTTTATGACAATAACGGCAAACATATCTCCATTCACTTTACATACTTTGTAAAACACTGGAGAATTTGGTATTTATTACACCATTCAATTATACATACTTTGAGGCTTTAGAAATAATGAAGTATTTGACAAGTCTTAGTAAAAAAAAAAAGTGCATGAGTGATTATGTACTAGTTTATATGCCTTTAGACATTTAAAAAATTTTTTTCTAAAATAAACCTGGTTAATGAATGGCATGTTGAAGAAACTCATTACATGGAGTTGTGGCTAATGACTGAAGTCTTTCTAATCTGAAGACATATTCCACCTTCCTCACTAGGCGTTCTTAGCATATCAAAAAAAATCTAAGTATTAACAATTAGGTATGAAATAGGAGTGTCATTGAGGTATAATCTATTAGTTTTAGGATTATTGATTGTTCTAGGTTACTAACTGAAAAACTTTGATCACTCCTTTTGAAAGATAGCCTGCTGACCAACCCCATTACTCATGTGTTCTCTGTGAAAGTAGGAAACGTTGAACATTCCCAGAAGCATAAGATAAAAAGCCTGCTTCCCACCGTAGAGAGATTCTCCTGTGCACCATGCTGCCAGAATTGTGGACTCATGCACGAATGTGCCTACTTCTTCCACTATTGGCCAGTTTCACTCTCTGCTTTCCCAAATACTTCCACTTCCAGTGAAATGTAAGGGCTGATTCAGACATGGTTCTTATTTGCAAACAACACTTCCCAGCCCAGACCAAATTAGGCAGAAAATAAATTTATTGGAAGGATATTAGTTATCTTCTAAGGATCTAACAGAATATAGAATAACTCAGAAGGCTGGGAAACTATAGAAGAAAATGAAAGAAGAACATGGGGGAGCTGCAGAGCTGAAACCTGATGCCACCACTGAACCCTAGGCCTTGTCATTACCACCGTGTCAATGGTCCTTAAGGTAGTATCTCTGTCGACAATATAGTCTTCACTTTCTCCAAGCATCATGTGTTACAAATTCAAAGTTCCAAGATTAAGTGTCTTGGTCAACTGCCGCCACATCGAGAGCTACATAATGAAACCACTCCAAAAAATCAATGACTTAAAATAACAATAATTTATTTTTGCTTGTTTGTATGTGGCTCAGCTGAGAGCGGCTCCTCTAAGCTGTGCTTGCCTGTACTACACACCTGACTTCAGGTTGGTTCCATCTCAACTCCTTATCTCTTATTCCCATTGCATCAGGGGCCTGCCTGGCCTTTCTTCTCCTGGTGACTGCAGAAATTCAAAATATCTAGTGAAACCGTTTAAGTACATTTCAAATCTTTGCCATATCAAATCTACCTACATTCCATATGCAAATACAATTTATATGACAAGCCCAAAGTCAAGTGGTCAGTGAAAAACACTGTACCGCTAATGAGAAGAGCCATGGAATCACAGAGCACAAGTCATTGACACAGAGTATGAAGAAAAATCGGGACTAATATTTTAAGTTATTCTAGCGATAATTCCTATTGGTCACGTTCAAGCTTTGGGATAGTGCCCTATCTGCCAAGGGCATGAGTAGAGCAAGTATTTGGCCCTTTAGACTTCTGAGCAGAGAAATGGTCCTACCGTAAGAGGGCTCAAATGCTAAACAGTCATCAAAGCACGAAATATCCATCAAAAGTATTCAGTCATGCTTTCCCACTCCTTTCAATAAAGTTCTAGTAGATTGTAAAGAAATGGTATGCCTGGCAAGTGGCAATTAAATCAGAGTAAGGATTTGGAGACTTGGGCTATGCAGCAGGAAAAGAGGAGGCAACATCATTTTTCCAGAATAATGACAATGAGATGATCACACTTGTTAAGACCTTTGCTTAGGGTCTACATAGAACCCTGAATGAATATGCTATTATTCTCTCATCCTCCTACCCAAAATGATATACTGGAACCAAATAGATGTGAAATGGAAAGGAAGGAACGCTCTTATTTATGAAGATGTTCTATCTGTGCTCACACACATCCCATAAGCAAGAACTAAACTCCTTCAAAACAAAACAAACATCAGTGAAATCTTCTGCCAAACACCAGTTTTTTTCCTCTTAAAAACTTTAACAATCATTACTCTGACACCCCTACAGGAACAAAAACAGAAAAATTTGGGGCAAATCTAGTCTGACTCTCCCTATAATCTCTTGACTTCTTTAACCTTCCTAAATATGTTGTTAGGCACAGCTCTGCATTGGGCAAAAGGTCAAGAATTTAACATGTGTGGCATGACTTGATGAAGATGGGAATGTAGAGGCGGGAATGCAAGCTGGTCTGGGAGGAATGACTTACTCCACTTCCTTCAGAGGGGCGTGGCTTGGCTGGTGTCTAGCTGGTACATAGGACCATGCACCAGGAAAGGGACCTTGCCCACTGTTGCCCCCTCCTTATAAGACAGGCATGAAAGCAACATCAGTTGGAGGAATACATGTTTTGGACTCGGTTGCCAAGCGAAATAAGACATTAGTTGTTTTGGGCAATAATAGGAGTTACCAGCTGCCTGACATCTGGAGACTTTAGGGATCCAAGTTCCCATGGGAAATTGAGTTCAGTTGCATCTCCTCCCCTTACCTTTGGAATGAGGTCCACCTCGCTTGTTGCTGGAGAGAGTTCTAGGGTCATTTGCTGGAAAAACCTGAAAGGCTCAGAAAGGGCCAGTTACTATATTGCAACTGGTATGGCAAAAGGGATCCAGGGGCAGGTGAATTTTGTAAATAAGCAGCAGTTACAGTTGCTGTCAGTGACCATATGTGATACTGATTTCTCTAGATAAGAATGAGGCTCCGGTGGGTGTCTGGGTGGCTCAGTGGGTTAAAGCCTCTGCCTTTGGCTCAAGTCATGATCTCTGGGTCCTGGGATCGAGGCCCGCATTGGACTCTCTGCTCAGCAGGGAGCCTGCTTCCTCCTCTCTCTCTGCCTGCCTCTCTGCCTACTTGTGATCTTTCTCTGTGTCAAATAAATAAATAAAATCTTAAAAAAAAAAAAAAAGAGGCTCCAGGATTACCTTCTTGAAGTCACCAAGTATCTACTGTTAATGTCACCCAATCCTTAAAGAATATCTCAAGCAGCTCCTATCTTCCTGCCAGTTCAATAGATACAAAACACTGAACATCAAGGCAATGAGGCATCTGGTGTGGCCTGACAATCAAAATGCAGAAATGCACTTAGTACTGAATTTTTACTCAGCAACAAACATATCAGACTGACTGAATTCAATGAAAAAATAGACTTCTTCCTTCTGTGGAACTTAGATTCTTGCTCTCAACTCTGGCACTTCCCTGGAGCTCATGTGTGTTTGAGTGATGTGTAGTTGGCCCGTGTTTCCTGAACTGGATCCTTTTGGAATGCCAACTCAACTCAGTTTTTCTGCTTTTCTGAAAACAGCCCCACACGGAGCTGATTCGTCAAAGTATGAATGACCCCTGGTCAACGCAGACAATCATATTCTTTGCCTGAGGTATTTAAATCTGGTTTGGAGAAAGAATGAGGCTTGGAGTTAAGTGCAGTTAAGGTGCATCAAAGGAAGCATTCTGGTGAGATAGTCATGAAAACCCTCAAGAGCTTTCCAGTAACTTTCCTACTCCTTTCTTTAAAAAAAAAAAAAAAAAAAAAAAAAATTTGTTTTTTGCTTAAATCAGCAGAATTTTGTTTTTGTTGTTTGAAACTAAAATAACTAGTCCGGGGCACCTAGGGTTCTCAGTTGGTTAAGTGTCTGCCTTCCATCTAGGTCATGATCCCGGGGTCCTGGGATTGAGCCCCAGATCGGGATCCCTGCTCAGAGGGGGGCCTGCTTCTCCCTCTGCTCCAGCCCACCCACTCCTGCTCTCTCTCTCTCTCTCTCTCTCTCAAATAAATGTGTAAAATCTTTAAAAAAAAATAATAATAATAAAATAACTATTCCAAACACACTCATTTGGGGAGCAAATCAGGGTTCAAGAACATGCAAGTTATCCAGAGAAATTAACTGTTGGACTGTATTTTTTTTTTTTTTTAAAGATTTTATTTATTTGACAGAGAGAAACACAGCCAGAGAGGGAACACAAGCAGGGGGAGTGAGAGAGGGAGAAGCAGGCTTCCCGCCGAGCAGGGAGCCCGATGTGGGACTCGATCCCGGGTCGCCGGGATCATGACCTGAGCCGAAGGCAGCGGCCTAACCAACTGAGCCACCCAGGCGCCCCGACTGTTGGACTGTATTATTTCCTACCAGAGAATCCAGGAAGGGCTCACTGAGCCCCCACTAATATCATCCTCTGAAACAGGTGGCTGGCTGAGTGTTTCACATCTTCTATCTACGACAGGGACAGGGTGAAGTTAAGCAGCAGCTAAGTGATGCATTTACACTTGGAAAAAGCCACAAGACATGACTAAAATGCTATCCATTCTACTTATGACTCTAGTCATAATTATGATTATTTGCCAAGCACTTTGTGTGTATTCATGTCTGTTAGTAAGGATAGAGTTCTTGGAAGATTCCTCAAAGTATCCAGGTGTTTCTAGATAAGTGATAGGTTATCTTTCTAGAATGAGATCCAATATACAAAAGGAAATCAAAGGATAATTCCCGCCAGCTTGCCTTGATAATCCATCCCTCCCCCAAACAGCTTTTGATGTAATAGACTTATCAAATACTTTTCTAAGAGCCTTCATCCCATTTAACATTGGGTACTCACAGTGCCAGGCCCTGTGCCAGGAAAACGCTATTTCCTAGTCTTGGAAACCACACAAAGGGATGGGTGCTTTTATTATTCCATCTACAGATGAAAAAAACAAAAAAAAAAGAAACTTAGAGACCTTTTAGTAACTTATCCATGGTCACATAAAGGATGAATGCAGCAGAGTTTGGGTTGGAACTCAAGTTTCTTGAACACCAGACCTATGTTTTGGAGTCTAATTCCAGCCACCAGATCACTACTTCCATTTATTTTCAAACCGTAATCCTTGAAGCCACAGATAATTTTGAAGTCACAGAAGAGAGGAAACACTCATCACTTTGGGTTCCCAATTGAACAGAAATTCTCTGGATTCTGCCTAAGGCTTCATTTGAAGAAAAGGCTTCATGCGTAGAAAAGATATGAAAACCACTAGCTTAATCCACTTCCCTCATTTGACCTGAGGACCCAGAGTATTTCAGAGATGAAGTTAGTAATTGGTCCATCCGAACAAGAATATAAATATCCCGATTCTTCTCTATTTTTCTTTTTCATTAAGAAAAATTCCAGATTACACAAATTCCATTTGCTAGGATGATTTCAAGTTCAGGTCAGAGAAAACATTAATTACGCTTAATCTTTTTATCAGTAAAAGGAAATATACTAACTCAAATAACTGAATAGTTGTGAGTAATCTAATGGATTCAGGTGTGGCTTGATCCAGAGGTGTAATCTAGAACTGGGACTAGGACCCTAATTGTTTATGCATAGTTTTCTCAGCTCTACCCCTTCACATTTCATTGGCCTGAAAAAGGTCCTCTTCCCATTCCCAAACCAATGCTTGTGACCACGGGAAATCAGATGCTCTGATTAGCCTAACCAACCCAGATCACTGGGCCATTACCAGTGGAGGAAATTACAGTCTCCAAAGGTAAATGAGTGTACATGGCCAGAAGAAGGACATCAATGCTAAAGAGACAAGAGATTTTAGAATAACTGAAACAGCACATTCTAGGAATGACAGTGTCAGGCTGGCTCCCCAGCAGTTCCGACAAGCTGCTGTTGAGACTCCTAGCGGTGGTGAGTAAACCATAGGCTCAGGTTGAGCCGGGAAGGACGGTAGAGAACTCTACCTCAGACTGAGCAGGTGAGAAGCACTTGAGTCTCCACACTATAGGAACTGACACATTATAGCCCACAGCCTATTTCTACATGATCCACAACCCAAGCATGGCTTTTCTATGTTTTAATGGCCAAACATACAAAAAATATTTCTCAATGAGAAAATTATATGAGACTCAAATATCAGTGTGTATGAATAATCTTTGACTAAAATACAACCACACTCATTTGTCTATTGTCCTGGGCTGCTTTTGAAATATGTCCTATCTGATGTGTCACAGAAGACATTTACCAACCTTGATTTAGAACATAGGTGCTCCAAGGATGATCCCTGACTAGTGGCATCATTACCACCTGGAAACTTGTTAGAAATGCAGTCTTGAGCCCACCCCAGACTTTTGAATGAGAAACTGCAAATGGAGTCCAGTAACCTGTGTTTTTTACAAGTCATCTAGGTGGCTCTGATACAGGCAAAAGTATGAGAATCACTAGTACAGAAGAATAGTAAGACGAAAAACATCTTAAGTTGCAACTTTAAGAAAAGGGACACTGTAGTGTTTTCTGATGCAAGAGCTGAAGGCATGGAGCTTAATAATAATAAAAATAATAGTATGGGGTGCCTGGGTGGCTCAGTTGGCTAAGTATCTGCCTTTGGTTTGAGTCATGCCTGTTCCTGGGATGAGCCTGAGTTGGGCCCCCTGCTCAGCAGGAAGTCTACTTCTCCTTTTCCCTCTGTGTTGCTCCCTTCCCGCTCATCTCATGGTCTCCCGCTGACTTGCTCTCCATCTCAAATAAATAAATAAAATCTTTTCAAAAGTTAAAAAAAAATAACAGTATTAATGTTATTAATAACAGTGACCTTTACGGCAAACTTAAAGTGTGCCAGTCGTTTTGCTTTATATTGATAATCTTACTAAAACCTTATAATACATTTACAAAGTAGTTACTATTATTATTGCCACTTTGTGATAAATTGAAGCTTCATGAGACTGACTGGCTAGTCAGTGTTGGCTCTGGGCTGAGACCTCAATGGTTTCACAGTAGGGTCAGACCTCTTCATGTCATATACCTCTGAGTTATATAGTCTAAATAAATAGAAGTGTTACAGAAAAATCTAAACTAAACCAGACATGCAGCCTTTTCTTGCGTAGATCTGGAGGAAATGCTACCACCACTTGAGGCCACCTACTAAAATCTACTTCTTTGCTTTTTATATTTTACATAAATTTTAAAAAGTAAGACTTTTCCTATTTTTATTTTTTCCTATTTTCATTTCCTATTTTCATTTTCATATTTTCATTTCCTATTCCTCATTTTCAGGTGACTGACAGTCTCTGACATTTGCTTTATTATAGAGATCATAATTATTTAATTGCTTTTGTCGTTTTCTACACAACTGTCAGAATTTTTACTTTGGTTTACTTTTGCATGGGGTGGGGCATAGCAAGCTTTAATTCATTTTTTCTGGTAGGGAAGGCTGAGCAGGAAGGGGTCAGGGAGGTGGGGGAGAAATGAGGAGTAAACCAACACCAGAAGAAATAGAAGTGGAAAAACAAAACCAAAAAAAGATTCCTGGTAATGTAGAATGTCAAATCGAGGCAAAGGACACCTAATACCAGTGATCTGACCTTTTTATATTAGAAAAACAAAACCATGTTGAGATGTGAGAGACACTTGAAAGGTACAATTTGAATTTTGAACAATGTTTTCCATATGGTGCACATGTCATCTATAATCTTTACAGGTTTCTAGTTCACTCCTCAATGAAATTCACATTTCCGGTTTCAGTTTATAAAAGGTAGGAATTATAGCTCTGCACACCTTAGAAAAGCATATAAAAATTAGTTTCAATTTTATTTTACATATGGAATAGACATTCAATGAGAACCAGTTTTGAATTCTGAAGAATAAAAATTGTTGTGTTGATCTACATGGCTATAATAAAGTAATTGACCTAGGAGACTAAAGGGCTAGTTCGAGAAACTCTTACTTTGTGTTGCAAAATTTCTGACCCTGTTCATTAAATTCACTGAAACAGCTATATGTGGACAATGTCACATAATACTAGCTGACCGTGTGCAGACTGATTATCATTGATAGATTACCTTAGAACTTTAGAAAAAATACAGCCTTATTATATAGCAAGGTCTTGCAGCAATGGAGATGAACTAGATTAATAATTTTTACATTTGCTTGAATCATCAATCTCTTAGGAAAGCTGATAAGATGTAAGAATCTTCTTTCTATAAGTATGCATATACCTATAAAAGACTATGCTTATTAATTTAGGAGTTTTGAAACCTAAGTTAAACATTTCCAAACAGCATGGGTTTTGGGGTTTCTTCTGATTAAAAATGTCTCAGATGAGGGATGCCTGGGGAGCTCAGTAGGTTAAACAACTACCTTTGGCTCAGGTCATGATTCCACGGTCCTGGGATTGAGCCCCATGTCGGGCTCAGAGTCTGCTTCTCTCTCTGCCCTCCCGCCCTCCCACTTGTGCACTCTCTATCTCTCTCCTTGAAATAAGTAAATAAAATCTTTTAAAAATCTCTTAGATGATATGATTCCATTGTTTAAATCATCGGAGTCAATATCCAGTTAGGATCAGCTGATGGCTTATCACATAGCACACAGAAATCTGGGAGACCAGGATATGAATGGCCTTGGTGGAAAGTCATTGAAATCCCCTCCTCTACAGACCTAACACTGATAATTTTCAGGATATTTTGTACTTTTAACTAACTGCTACTTCTTGTATTTTTTCTTAGGTTCTTAAACAAAGGATGGTTGTTAGAAGTAATTAATTGAGCTTGGTTTTCACGTGATGGTATAATGTGGGAATTCTGACTATAGCTTCAGAAGATGCATTTTATAACTTTTATCATTCCTAGCTACAGTCCATAGAGACTTGCGGCCCTTTAAAGTTATCAAACATAAATCCCTTTTGTGCTGTGCCACAGGCAAGCGTGGCTCATCAAATAAGCTTCCCATTAGTTGAGGGTTAAAGGCAATAAATAAAGTGACAATGATATTCAGGGGGATGTGGTTTAGTTAGAGATGAATGGCAGTTCTGCACTTACTTGTGCTGATCGCCCAGTAGGTCCTAAAAGTACTTCGATTTCAGAAGGAGTGTTTTCTGCTATTGTTGTTGCTGCAGCTTAATCTTTGTTTTCCATCATGAGGAGCTTTCCTTCAGAAATATCCTGAAAGAAAGAAAAAAGTAGCAGAAAAGTGTAGAGCCCATTGGGGAAATAAACAGTACAATTACATATGACACTAAAATAAATGAAGGCTTTCCCTTTCCCAGCCCTGCCTCCTCCTAATGACTGTGATAACTGAAGTGTTGGGTTTTATTAACTCGAGCAGAAACAAACGAGAGCTCTGGAGATGAAAGCCACTATTGAGATTCATACCTGCTGAAATAGAAGGAGTCTCCTCCCTTTTATAGCTGACACATAGGCCTGTAATGAGCACATTTTGTAGCTGGAGAGAAAGAAAAGAAGATGAAAGAAAAATCTTTTGAAGACGAGGAAAAAAGGGAAAATCCCACTAATAGAGTGAAACCCCTTAAATTGTTTTCCAAGAGACAGAAAACAGAATACTGTTTAAAAGCTCACACTGGTTGTTTGAATTTCTCTGGCTTCCAGGAGATAAATATTGTGTATGTGAATATAAGATTGTTGGCTTAGAAACCATTTTCACACAGCAAACAAAGGAATCATCCCTAATATGTGATTAACTGGCATTCCCTGTTCACCATAAGGGTTGGTTTTCCGATAAATCAAGTGCAGGGGCTCTTTATTAATTGGCTCAAGCATCCCCTAGGATTTCTAAGATAGTAAGACCACAGGATGCTCCAAGGTTCTTTCTTTCTTGAAAAAAATATACATACAGATTTTTAAAGCATGGTGACTACAAGAGCATCATCATCTCTTTTTAAATGACACAATGAACATATCATTAGCACTCAAAAACTTTCCTGCAACATCCCTTGTTAGCTCAATGTCTATTAAATAACAATTTTATTTTTTCTTGTACCTTTAAAGAAAAAAAAATGAATAAAGACGAGCTCTCCCACCCAAACAGGTTCTGTGACTTTAAATGCGAATTACCAACTATTCCGGAGGCAAGTGTAAAGATGGGCTGCCTCCATCGTGCTGTTATTTAAAATGAATTTTAACCCCTTAGGCTGACAACAAACACAAACCCAGACTGCCACAAACAGAAGCCTGGGGGTCTGTTGGAATGAGAGGTGCCATTTCCAATAAAAACGGAGTGCTGCAATAATACCATAGTGAGCAGGACTTGATGTTGAACTCACGGACCTGGTCTAGATGAGATTGAGGGTGAAAAACTAGGGAGGACAGGAATGACATTTTACACTGGGTAGGGGTGATGTGAGGCCCTTCCCACAGGCTGGTGAGGTTGCCCGTGTTTCACAGACCCTGAGTCCCACACATCTCCAATCCATTGATTATCTCATTTGGAAAGACTGATGCCCCTTTGGCTCTGGGGGAGGGGCGCGGATCTGACACCCTGGGATCTGACAGGAAATGGTGAATTGTTTATTCATTATTTAATTAGAAAATCAACTGAACTCCAGAATCCTCGTATTTGAGTCTCAATTAGAAGCTACTCTACAAGCTAGTACTCTAAATCATGTTTAGAACTTAATATTTTATTACTGGCTCCGTAATTCTTTAAATAAATCATCCCCTGTATCCTTAGTTGCTAATGGCTCAATTCTTTAACTGTTAATGGGTCAGGCTAGTTGATAGTAGTGACTTGTTAAGAGGGCTGTGTCTCTGTGCTGTCCCAGCCCTCACCAGTCCTCCTCTCTCTGAAATGTGGCTGGGTGCCCAGAGAATGAACTAGCTACTGCCTGGTAGAGAGGAGAATCAAAGACTGGTACTTGGCAGGGGCCTCCGCTCTAGCAGTTGCTGTGTGCTAAATTATTACTCATGTGCTTCTCCAGCCGTGCACAGCAGGGCTGGCCTAATGCAACACTGAGCCTCTCCCCTGGCCCTTAACACAAGACTTGGGTTTCAGAGCTGGAATAAAGGGGGCAAACTGAGCTGGCTTCTGCCCGTGGCAGAGTGGTGAGCATATCTGCAGTAGACCCATTTCATGCTCCTCATGTGCCTAAGAACTTGTGTAGACTCCCGCTGCAAAACTTGGTGGGTTTTGCATTGGTAGATGAGTTTATTGCATGGAAAGTAATCCCATTCAGCCAGAGTTTTAATAAAGCTGAGGAAGAATGGTTTCAGCAGGAAACTATAGTGATAGAGGGAGGGAGCTTCTCTTCCTTCCACAAGTGTTTTTAACCTGACCTTACATGTTCTATGGTCTTCCAGGACCCCAGGGAGGTGTGTCTGCTGAGTATGTTATTTGTAAAGGAAGCAGGGAAGAAAAGAACATAGAAAGAACCTAGGGTCACAGAGTCCCAGTCCAAGACCCGCTCCATGGTCATATGGCTGCAAACAACTCGGGCTTTCTCCATTCCCTCATCCATCTCCTGCTTGTGTATACACCTAGATTGCTAGTCCTGGGTATTTCCCACCCTTTAGGATGAATCTCCTGCAATACCAGTGGAAACAGAATTGAATGAATAATCAAATTTTACATTATATCATAAATCATATTTTTCTACTGTTCCCTCCCCACACTCAGTTCAACCCACTGAAATAGGGATAAACTCTGGTCCCCAAGGCTCTTACGTGAAAAAACAGGGTTCTATCTCTTCCTGAATAACCTTCCAAGAGCCCCTCAGCAGAGGGTAACAGGAATTATTGGCAATCGACTTATCTTGCTTATAGTGACAAACTTCAGTAAATTTTTATGATCAGATGTACCTGTGTTTCTTACGCAGAACTCAAACAGTCCATGTGGCTTTTATTGCTCTTTCTTCCCAAGGTGATGAAGTCAAGGAAATTTAACTAAAAAGCTAAAATTGTCTTCAAAATAAAAAGGCCCACACACATTTCCCCCACATTCCTCCACTCATCTTTCAGGAGAAAATTTAAACTTAGCAGACGGGACATGTCCTAGTAATTGTTTGTATCGGTTGTCTTATAGCCTTTAACAGCCCAAATGACTGATAGGTTAACATTTTGTTTTTCCACCGGTGGTTTTGCTGTCATAGGGATCATGCCTCAAATATTTGCATGCTTTTAAAAATCTTGTTCCAAATGGAATTTGAAAGATGCTACAATGCCCCCCCAAAAGCAAACCCACAGGAAAGGTGGTTTAGAGCCGTGCTGTAGATGGTGGCACATATTCCATTATGTAGTTTTCATTTTCTCATTGATTAATTTCTCAAGAAGGCCTCCAAACTTCCTTTTTATGTGTCATCTTCGAGGACATACAGGGAACAAAGTCAAGAAAGTCATCTCAGAGATATTGTCCTTTTTTTTTTTTAAGATTTTATTTATTTATTTGACAGAGAGAAACACAGCTAGAGAGGGAATACAAGCAGAGGGAGTGAGAGAGGGAGAAGGGGGCTCGATCCCAGGGCTCCGGGATCAGGGGAGCCCAATGTGGGGGGCTCGATCCCGGGACTCCGGGATCATGACCTGAGCCGAAGGCAGTCGCTTAACCAACTGAGCCACTCAGGCACCCCTCAGAGACATTGTCTTAAGGCAGATTGATTCCAGCAATTTGTGGTGGCGGCCCGGAAGTCCACAACTGTCTGACACGCTCTGGATGCTTCTGAGGGCTCCCTGAACTCTTCCAGGCTCCCAGGAGCCACTGAATCCCTCACCGTCCAACAGAAGTGTAACATGAGCCACACATATGTAACTTTGTTTTCTATGGGTCATATTGGAATAAATAAAAAGAAACAAGTGAAATAATTTTAATGATAGGCTTTACTTAACCTGCTTTACCCAAAACATCCCGTTATCATATAAGCAGTCTAAAAATTATTAATGAAACATTTTGCATTCTTTTGTGGACATCGAGTCTTCAAAATGCAGTGTTTTGTACTGATGGCACAGCCTGGTTTAGTTCGGCCACATTTCAAATGCTCAGTTGTCACATGTGACTAATAAATACCTAGGGTAATAGAGCAGATTTAATCCACTGCTTTTTAGCAGAACATGTAATGGTGCCTCAGGGACTAGAAGGCATTGATGTGGCTCCAAAGTATGAGCAGATTATCACCTTTGGTTTTTACCAAACCTTTTTCAAAAAGTCCTATAGCAAAGTGGTCTCTTTGATGCATCGAATCATGTTACCCTTTGTCCCTGCCATATTCAGTCACTCTGAGCACTGAGCTTGTCTGACCTCACAACTTTGAAAGGTGACTAACTGAAAAACTGAATTTCTATTAACTGACAGGATCACATGTTTAGATTTCTTTCAATAAAATTTTACTCTAGAATAGTTTAAGATATAGAGAAAAATTATGAAGATAGTTCAGGGATCTCCCGTATGTCTCATTCCCAATTTCCCCAAGTATTAATATCTTACATTAGGATGGTACATCTGTCACAATGAACCAATACAGATACATGGTTATTAAGTTAAGTCCATGCTTAATTCATATTTTCTTGGTTTTTCTGTTCCAGGATACCACATTCCACAGTCTTTGTGTCTACCAAGGCTTCTCTTGCCTGTGACAGTTTCTCAGACTTGCCTTGTTTTTAACAACCGTGGCATTTTGGAGGAGTACTGGTCTGGCATTTTGTAGAATGGCTCTCAACTGGGATTTGTTTGGTTCTTTTTTTCCTGATTAGACTGAGGTTATGAGTTTTGCGGAGGATGGAGGTGAAGTGCCATTCTCATCACGTACTGTGTACACGATTTATTACTGTGATGTTAACCTTGATCACTTGGTTGAGGTAGCGTTTGTTAGGTGTCTAGACTCTAAAGCCACACTTTTGTTCCCTTGTCATACTCTACTCTTAGGAAAGAGGTCATCATGTGCTTGTGTACTCTGAATTAAAAGACTAAGCTACGTTCCACCTCCTTAGGGCAGAATATGGACCTATATCATTTGGAATTCCTTTGGCATGAAAGATTTGCCTCTTCTCCCAATTTAGTTTTTGATCCAATCATGTTTTTAAAATCAGACTGGGCTCATGGATATTTATTTTATACTAAGGTTATTATCCAATAGAACTTTATTTACTCCGTTGCTCAAATCATTTCAGCTTTGGTGGGGCCACTGGGAGCACCTTCAGCTGGCTCCTGTGTCTCTTTACATGTCCCTATCACTGTGGGGTTTTGGGGTCCTTTTGTTCTGTTTTATTTTTGTCAAGCTCCCTACTTTCTGGCATTTTGTATCCTTCCCTCCCTAGGTCTAAAATCAGATGTTTCTCCAAAGAGTGCTGGCTCCTTCTATTGGAGGATGGTTAAAAATAAGCAAGCAATAAAATGGCAACAAAAACATTTCATGGAGCATCATTAGGAATTTATAAACCATTTCCCCTGGAAATAAGGTAGCAAAATATACTTTCCTGAACATTTTCCAAGTGACATGTTTACACATTATAAAATGTGAAGAGCATCTGGGATCTCCCGCCTCATGTAACATTACTGCGGGACTCCTGTCAATGGCAATCCAGGTGAAAGATAGAAAATGTACCTAAGTCAGGCAAATTAAGACTTCTCACAAGCTTTTCCTATGAATCAAATATGAAACATGGCAAGCAATTAGAATATTGTTTTATATTATACGATATTTTATCATATCCTATTCTATGCCACCTGAAATAAAAAATTCACCTCAGTGGAATGGTATAAAAAGGTGTCTTGGCCCAAGGAGAGATGAGAGATCACTGAAAACTAGAAAAAGGATTAAAATTATACAATCAGCTTGAGTGTGTGTTATGAGGTTGTAAGATCTTTAAAGATCATGTTTTGTTTTTTTTTAAGATTTTATTTATTTGACAGAGAGATCATAAGTAGGCAGAGAGGCAAGCAGAGAGAGAGGAGGAAGCAGGCTCCCTGCTGAGCAGGACTTGATCCCAGGACTCTGAGGTCAATGATCTGAGCTGAAAGCAGAGGCTTTAACCCACTGAGCCACCCAGGCGCCCAAAGATCATGTTTTTAACGACTTGTTAGAAGCACAGTGCCTGGTATATAGTCTAATATTTCCTAAACCACTAAACTGAATTATAATTAGATTTTTTTAAAAGATTTTATTTATTTATTTGACAGAAGAGAGAAACACAGACAGAGAGGGAACAGAAGCAGGGGGAGTGAGAGAGGGAGAAGCAGGCTTCCCACCGAGCAGGCAGCCGGATGTGGGGCTCGATCTCCGGTCTCCGGGATCATGACCTGAGCCGAAGGCAGTCGCTTAACCAACTGAGCCACCCAGGTGCCCCTATAATTAGATTTTTAACTATTGCTTCTTAACTTTATCATAACCATACAGTTTCATCATATTCAAATAATCAAAAACAATATAAGAGGATATTTTTTCTGTTCTTAAAGAACAGACTCTCACATTGAATAACATCATACTCTGGTCCCAATCCTGTGCCTTCTTTGCCCTACCTGTCCCAGTACCACAAAATCATTCAAATATTTCTTCTAAGTCATGGTGTGACTTCTTCTTAAGGTAAAGTTGTACTAGACCGAGTGACTATTTCACCACAACATTCTACTGGAGCTTGTCTCTGAGAGAACAAGGGAGGCATTCCTTCTAACTATGGAAGCACTAATGCAAACCAGTTCGGGTGCTCTCTTTCATTCTTCTGCTTCTAATTCAGTAGAGCAGCTCTTCCTCATGCTGGTGTAGTCATCCTACTCTCTTCACTTGGCCACCCCAGCATTTTCTCCAGCCAGCTGCTCTCCTCATCCCTTTCCCACTGTCTATACCCAGGCAGTGTCTTCAGTCTTCACAGGCATCTTTTTTCCCACTTGTACTTACCCCTCAGCTATTCCCACTAACTCTTCAGTTCTCTGTCAGTTTGGTGTGAGGAGGAGTAAACCACATGTCCTCAGCAAATGCAGAGGTAATGATTTAAGCCTATGCTACTGCAGATTTTTATTGACTTTTTGAAACAAAATGTAAAAAATGATGCTTTGCTCAACTGCATGTGTTTGAGGTCCTACTGTAAACCTATAACTGAAGAGTTCCATAATCCTGCCAAATGAAGATTTGAGAAAACTACAGCCCTGTGTTTTCGATTGCACTCTCTCCCTATACACAGTTGGATTAATATGCATCCTCTCTCGCCTCTCTACCTCTTCACCCTCCTTCTCTCTTCCATGCAAACATCTTCACTCTATGAAACTTACTTCTTCATGAAGCTTAGTGTTTCATTTTTGGACAGGTCAATTTGTGGAAAACTGTCCTTCATACAGAACTGAAATTTATAGTATCATCTAAACCTATCATTCCTGGAATCAACCAAGATTCTATCTGCAGAAACTTTTTGAAATAGCGAAGTAACAGATAAATGTAAGATATATGTCAATATCACCATGTAGAGGTGGAAAATTGGACAAGCATGCTGTCCTATACAAGTTATGAGAATAGATGAATATGAGAATAGGGCGTAGAAGCTAACAAACTCTGCACAGGTTTCAATACAGACCCTTCCAGGGTAACATGAATCCATTAATCTGTGTTCTGTAAATAGTTCTATTTAAGCAATGAAAGACAAGGACCAGTCTAACCCAAAAGCTAGAAAATAGTTTTTAAAAGTCAGAAACAGGAAGAAAACCAGGACCTAAGAACTAAGGCTGATCAAGACCCAGTAGGAGTTAGAGGAGGTTGGTGTGACTTGAGTCTCTGAATCTCTGTGCTGGTTAGGACACTTCTGTCTTTGAAATTAGTGGAGGCAGGGGTTTCATTTCTTTCACTTCTTGCTTCTCTCCTCATGGTGAAAGACAACCTCAGAGTATTTGAGAAATTGTTCCAATTCCGGACACACTAAATAAAAAACAGCGCTCTTTTGCAAAAGAGTCCCAGATGAAGGCATGAAAAGATCCCCAACTTACTCTCAAAACATTGTTGTGGGAACAGTCCTTAAGGCTTGATTAGGGGTGAATTGCTAGCAGTTCTGGATTTGGGGGTCAAAAAAGGGCAAGGAGAACAGAACTAGACCTCATGTCTACAGGTGTCCACTAGACAAATGTGACAAAAACTACCATTTCCAAACTTTCATTCATGGTCAGAAGTCACATGAAGCTATGTGGTATTTTAAAAGCTGTAAATAGAGCACCTTGATTCAAATAACACAGAATATTGGATATCCATGAGATAGCATTTGGGGGAGTTTTGTAGAGCATCATACTTCTCAGAGTATAACACAACAAACCAAATTCTAAGTGGAAGTATATTAGGCATTCTTTTTATTATTCTTTTTTTCAGTTTCCTGAGATATAATTGACAAATTAAAATTATATATATTTAAGATGTGCAACCTACTGTTTTGATAAATATGTACATTATAAAATGATTACTCAGAGCACCTGGGTGGCTCAGAGGGTTAAGCCTCTGCCTTTGGCTCAGGTCATGATCACAGAGTCCTGGGACCAAGCTCCACATCAGGCTCTCTGCTCATCAGGGAGCCTGCTTCCAGCCTCTTTCTTTGCCTACCTCTTTACCAACTTGTGATCTCTCTCTCTGTCACATAAATAAATAAAATCTTTTAACAATAAATAAATAAATAAAATGATTACCAGAGTTAATCACAGTAGTTAATATACCCACCACTTTACATTGTTACCTTTCGTGTGTGTGTGTGAAAAAGATTAAGAAATACTTTCTTGGCTAATTTCAAATATATAATAGTATTAAGTATAGCTACCATGCTTTATATTAGATCTCTAGAACTTACTTATCCTGCATAACTGAAACTTTATATCATTTGACCCATGTCTCCCCATTTCCCCCACCCTCATCCTCTGGTAACCACCGTTCCAATTTCTGCTTCTAATAGTTCGACCTTTTTAGATTCCACAATGCGAGTGAGATACACATACAAATGAGATTTGTCTTTCTGTGTTTGGCTTATTGCACTTTGCTTAATGTCCCCAGGGTCATCCATGCTGCAAATGAATGGATTTCTTTCTGTTTTAAGGCTGAGTAATATCTTATGGCATAAACACATTTTCTTTATTCATTCATGTGGTGATGAACACTTAAGTTGTTTCCCCATGTTGGCTACTGCAAATAATGTTGCAATAAACACGGAAGCACAGATATCTCTTTGATATATTGATTTCATTTCCTTTGGATATATACCCAAAAGTGGGATTGATGGACCATATGGTAGTTCTATTTTTAAGTGGAGGGAACTCCATACTGTTTCCCACAGTGGCTGTACCAATTTATATTCCCACCAATAGTATGCCAACACTTGTTATCTTTTGTCTTTTTGATGACAGATATTCTAACAGGTGTGAGGTGATAGCTCATTGTGGTTTTGATTTCACCTCCTTGATTAGTGGCATTGATCATCTTTTCATATACCTGTTGGTCACTTGTAGGCCTACTTTTGAGAAATGTCTATTCATGTTCTTTGACCATTTTTTAATTGGGTTATTTGTTTTCTTGCAATTAACCTGTTTCAGTCCCTTTCATATTTTGGACATTAACCCCTTATTAGATAGATGGCTAGAAAATATTTTATCCCATTCTGTAGACTCTTTAGTATGTTGACTGTTTCCTTTGCTAGACAGAAGCTTTTTCATTTGATGCAATCCCATTTTTCCATTTTTTTTTTTTGCTTTTGTTGCCTATGCTTTAGGAGTTATATATATATATATATATATATATATATATATATATATTTTTTTTTAGGAGTTATATTTTTAAAAATCATCCCCTAGACTAATGTCAAGTAGCTTCCCCCCCCATGCTTTCTTTCACTAGTTTTATAGTTTCAGGTCTCATGTTTAAGTCTTTGGTCAATTTTGAGTTGATTTTGTATATGCCAAGAGATAAGGGTCCAATTTCATTCTTCTGCATGGGGATATCAATTTTTCCCAATGCTATATATTGAAGAGGCTTTCCTTTCTACAGTGTGTGTTCTTGGCACCTTTATCAGAGATCAGGTGATTATAAATGCTTGAGTTTATTTCTGGGATCTCTATTGGCACAAATGTCTGTTTTTATGTCAGTATTACACTGTACTGAAGCTTTGTAGCATATTTTGAAATCAGGTAGTGTGACATCTCCAGGTTACTCTTCTTGTTCAAGATTGCTTTGGCTATTCAGCACCTTTTGTGGTTCTGTATGAGTTTTAGGATTGTTTTTTCTATTTTTGTGAAAAATCCATTTTGTGAAAAAGGAACTACATTGAATCCGTAGATCATGTTGGGTAGTGTGAATATTTTAACAATATTAATTCTTCCAACCCAGAAACACTGGATATTTTCCATTTAATTGTGTCTTCTTCAAGTTTTTTCATCAACGTTTTACAGTTTTCAGTTCTCAGATCTTTTACTTCCTTCGTTAAATTTATTCTTAGGTATTTTACTGTTTTTGATGCTATTTTAAATGGGATTGTTTTCTTAATTTTTTTTTTCAGATAGTTCATTGTTAGTATATGGGAACATGTTGATTTTGTGTTCTGCAACTTTACTGCATTTTTTTATTACTGAATAGTTTTTTTTTGGTAGAGTCTTTGGAGTTTTCTATATCATCAGATGATCATATCATCTGCGAACACAGACAATTTGGCTTCTTCTTTTCTACCTTAATGTTCCTTCTTTTTTTTCGCCCCTGATTGATTTGGGGAGGACTTCCAGGATTATCTTGAACAGAAGTAGGATAGTGAGCACTCTTGTACTGTTCCTGATCTAAAAAGAAAAACTTTTGGTATTTTACTGTTGTGTATAATGTTAGCTAGGAGCTCTTCAAGAATGACTTTTATTATGTTGAGGTAGTTTCCTTCTGTTCCTAGTTTGTTGAGGGTTTTTATCATGAAAGGGTTTTGAATCTTATCATCTGTCAGATGCTTTTTCTGCATGTATTGAGATAATTATATGATTTTTTATTAAGAACTGTTGAATGCTAACTGAATGATATCATTTAGTACACAGAAAAATTGTCTCCATGTATAATTTAAGGATTAAAATTTTAGACTAAAAATTAAGATCCACCCTTCAAGAGAAAATTTAACCACAATACTGACAGTATTGTACTCAGTGACAGTTGGTACTTCAGGCTCCAAGTTTCCTTTAATTATCTTTATTTTTATTTTTTTAAACAACAGAAAGTAATGGGTGCTTAATGATATTCTTCGTAGCTAAACTCAAGTAAAGTACTAGAATCAACTTGATCTCTGCCTGTTGCACCCTCCATTATAGCATAGATGTGGTTCACACAAATGAACTTTTTTCTCATAATACAGAGCATAACAGACATCCACAATTTAACTAACTACTTAAAAATCCTTTCTGTGGAAGATGATGTAGAGAAAACCTTTCATCATACCCACCTACTTGCAGACAAACTTTTCTTCTCCTTTCAAATAAACCTCCCAAGAAGCTTGCCCTGAGTGCCTCACACCCCTCAAGTACACTCATTGACTACTAGAGACAGAATTGGAGGGCAGACCTTAAGGGTCATGTAGTTCAGCCACCCCCACAAACACTCTTACTTCCGAGGTTCTTCTGGCTTATGTCACCGCCCCCAGCTCCCAACGGAATGAGACATTTAAATTACAACAGCCCATTCAAAAACACAGAGAGGCTGCCCATTTGACTTAGCCTCAGTATTTGTTTGAGAGAGGGTCCTGGTTGTCTGGTTCACTCCAGATAATAATACTTTTATTATAGATGATGCAGTTGGGTTCTGTGCCACACAGTTAAAAAAAATAAACAACCCTCTTGTTGACACATGACCTACGATTAAGAGGCCTTAGTTCATGTGATGAAATATTTGGCTCTGGGAAAATGTCACTAATTTTGTTTTTCTTAGCACGGAAAACCAATTTGTATTTTCATATGAGGCTGAATCTCAACTGTTTCAGACTTGTGTTATCTCAATAAATTGAACCACTCAAAACCCGCTCTCTGCAGCAAGAATAAATTATAGAATTTTTTGAAATGAGAGACTTCAGAAGCCATTCTCTATCCTTTCTGTGCTCTCCCTGGCTGCTGGCTTGCTGACCTGGAGATTTTTACCTGGTGGTCTGATGAGTCATGGCATTCACAAAAAGAGAGAGAGAGAGAGAGACAGAGAGAGAGAGAGAGAGAGAGAGAGAGAGAGAGAGAGAGAGAGAGAGAGAAGATAACAAGGCTATTTGGCTGGTTAAAAATAGAGGCAATTAAAAACCTGCTGGGTGGGCTCTTTTCCTGTAAGGCCTAGATGCTGATTTGGAAGGCAACAGTGGATTCTCTTTGTGGTGCCTACAAATATTCTAGAAAATGGAGTAGGAAAGAGATTTGAAGACAAACTCATCAGAACAGACAGTCCATATAGTCTTAGTCTTCAAGTATTTTATAGTCTTTGAAGGGCTCCAGGAAGATTATTTTTTCTTTTTTTTTTTTTTTAAAGATTTATTTATTTATTAGAGAGAGAGGAGGGGTATAGGGGCAGAAGGAGAGAGACAATCCTCAAGCAGTTTCCTCACTGAGCACAGAGTCCCAAGTTGGCAGATTTTAGGACTCTGAGATCATGACCTGAGCCGAAATCAAGAGTGGGACGCTTAACAAATTGAGCCACCCAGGTACCCATAAAATGGATATAGTGAAAAAAAAAATCAGCTATAAAATTGACTTGGAAGAACAATCTGGACATAAGAAGCTTGATCACAATGGGAACTATATCCTGTGGCGGGCCGTAATACAAAGCATTATCTTGTCTCTTAGACCAGCCCCTCCTTCATTCCCTCCCTCTCTTCACTGACACTGTTGGCATCTGCCAACAGCCAGCCAGGTCAGAAACTTTGGAATCCTCTCCATCTCACCTTCCTCATCCACATGCACAGTGAGCTACTTCTCAAATACTCTTATCTCTTCCTTTGCCACTGCCACCACACAAGTTGAGGCCTCATCTTCTCATGATGGGGTAAAGCAATGGCCTTTGAATGCTCTCCATTCTCTCCATTCCATCCTATACCCCCAGAATGATCTTTCTAAAATTCAAGTCGAAACACAGTCCTGCTTAAAAACCTTCAATGTCTCACCTCATTAGGATCAAGTTCAGATTTTTAATGAGGCATAAAACGGGTTTGCAAGCCAACCCAACCTATATTTGGGAGACATATAACTTAAGGGTGGGGGTTCTGGAGATTGGGTCGGAGAATGTTCCTTTTACTGGTTGTATGATTTTAGGGAATTACTCAACCTCTCTGAACTTCAGTAACTTCATTTGCAAAGTAGGGATAGTAACATTACCTATTTCACAGAATTACTATGAGGATTAAATTAGATAATGCAAAAAACACTTGATAGGGTACCTGACAGATAATTACTCCTCAATGCTTACAAAGTTTTATTATTGTTTTTGTTTTTATTTTTTCTACGTCTAGTATTTGCTGCTTTTTTCCAAACCTCCATATTTTTCATCCATTTTCAACTATTGTACTGTCATTGACCAATATCCTGGGATTTCCCACCAGTTTTTTGGGCCCCACCCAGGAGGATGGAACAGACTTGATAGAGAAATGCCTAAAGAAGCTATGGCTCATTAGAAGGTGCTAGAGTTTGGGATGAACTAGGGTGTATAACTCAGGAATCCTCAATGAATACACTGAGAGATAAAACCATTGCTTGTGTCAAAGTGTAAGACCGATCAGCTTCCTTATTAAGACAAATGGGAGAAGATGGGTCGTACAAAGCTGGTTAAAAACTAGTGTTTCAAGAATTGTTTAGCAAAACCGAGCATGCAATGGAAACTTCTATACCGTGGGACACACCCCATTCTGCCAGAAGGGGACAAATGCTTAAAAGTGCCACACCAGGTTGGGCAACTCTCTTCTCTGCCTGGATTGCCTTTTTTGGCCTTTTTTGCTGATTCCCTTTTATCTTTCAATGACTCTTTTGATTTTCTTCTCTATTACCCTTCACTAACTCTCTTAGTGTTACCTACCCCTCCCAGAAGGTAAGCAAATCTTCTTGTTTCTTATTAAGCACACATGATGTACACTCTAGTCATCTATTGGCTTACTGTAGGTGTTCTATATTAGGTAGTGACTTCTTCAGTCATTGTCCAATACATGATAGGAATCAAGTGAATATTTGTTAAATGACAGTACACAAAGCAATTTTCTTCCTAAGAAATGATTTTGAATTGGCTGAATTTTATTTTTGCTCTTTGGATTTCTCTCAGGCACAGGATACTTTGAAGGGAAGGAAAATTTGCAGGACCTTTGACTAATAGTCTTTAAAGACAACAACAACAACAACAACTGTGTAAGGACACCAACACTTAAATCCAAGATTAATGGAAAATAGAAATCTGACTGGAATAAAGTGATCCCATATAGAAGACATGTTACCATATGAGTAAAGTAGAAACAAATTAGAATGACCCATAGGAAAGCAAGTCAGGATTTTGGGGAAAAAATATAGGAAATGGAAAGCTAGTGGTTCTGGGGTTGACCCAAATGCCTAATATTCCATTACTTTTTGCAGGCAAATCCTTTTCCCTTCTGTCTGGCTCTCTGGGTCTTCTTACCAATTGTATCATCTTGAGGAACTCAGATTCTCTGAATCTCAAATTTCTCTAATGTAATACAGAGTGGGGGAGAAGGTGGAAATGACTAATCCTCACTTGCGGGTTTGGAAACTATGATTAAACTTGAACTCACTACTGAGATAGTCACTTTGTGTTTTCAAATGGAAAATTAAAAATTACCTAAAATATTGAGTGAATGCTTTCCTAATCAAAATTCTGAAGCTATTTTATTGCACTAGCCCTATTCAGAAATGCAATTACACAAGTCATTATAGTTTGTATTTGGAGATTAGAGTTCATGCTATGAATAGTTTGCTAGAATGCACATCACACACCAAATACCAGAATTATGGAAAATCTTAAAAATAAAATAAGTGCCAGAACTAAATGAATTTTTTTATACTCTTACCTTTTAATACTTGATGTTGTAAATCTCTAACTGGATGATATTAATATACTTGAGGTGATTTTATGACAATTTGATTGCTATTATGACTATAGTTATAAATAGTAAAAAATCAGGTTATAAAGAATCTTTTGGAACTAGCTTTCTTTTTAATAAGTAAATAAGAATAACTGGTAATTCACTGGATCTAATTTGGTAATGATGTAATAATGATAATTGGTATGTAAATGGACTGAAACAGCTTTTAACTGTGCTTGCCTCATTTAATATTAGTGGTTGAGAAATGTTTCCTGGCTGTGTAACTGATGTATATATGATATTTATTACATTTTTTAAGGTACTTGAGGTATTGCAATATCTTAAACTATTTGCTTATAATTTTATTTATATCTTTATTTTCATCAGCCACGCATATAAAATTTGTTAAGTAAAGGTAAACTTCCTCTTCCCCTCCTAATGAAATCGTAAAAGAGTGGGGACTCCATTTTAAAGTCATTTGTGGAAAATGGTGTGAATAGCTACTCTATAAATAAATAACCTTCTGTGTATTTTGAAGTAGGATATGATGCCTTCAAAAATCACAAGAACGGGGGCGCCTGGGTGGCTCAGTTGGTTAAGCAACTGCCTTCGGCTCAGGTCATGATCCCGGAGACCCGGGATCGAGCCCCACATCGGGCTCCCTGCTCGGCAGGAAGCCTGCTTCTCCCTCTCTCACTCCCCCTGCTTGTGTTCCCTCTCTGGCTGTGTTTCTCTCTGTCAAATAAATAAAATCTTTATTAAAAAAAAAAAAAAAAATCACAAGAACTGTCTGGAAATTTGAGGAATTTTTAAACAAGCAATTACTTGTTTTACAAAGTTCCTTCAAATGGGCATCAACCTTTCCTCATCCCTTTATGAATAAGCATAGGCTGTTATGCAATTTTCAGTAGACCTCTTGCAGTTAATTTTAAATTGTAAGTGCAGAACTACATAAATTTGTTCATGTTGTCAGTTTTTATTACCTGGTGTTTTAAACCCACAGTTCTAGTTGGAAATATGATATTAATATGCTTTCTTTAAGTATTTGATTGTATTACGTTTTATGAAAAAAAGAAATAATCATAAAATTGTTAGTTCTTTTAATCAAAAACCATCTGAATACTCATAAATATATTTAAATGTCAAGGCAATAAAGCCTATGAAATGAAATGGACCAGATAACTATTTAAAAGAATTCTCATATGTCGAGTTGCATAAATAACATAGTCTAGAAGTGAGGATTAATTTTCTCTCAGATAACATGTTATCCTGTTTTAATGTGATTAAAAATCTCCACTGGGTCTGATGCTAATCTCTCCTCCAAAGGTTTGGATCTTATCAAGCTTAGGAGCTACTTGATACCCTCAAGAGCCAGTATCAGTTTTTATAATCTGTTCTGGGCTAATGAGAGAGTGGTTAAGTTTACACAGATTATCACTTGTGGCTGTCTCATCAACTTGACATTATATAGGAGAACTCAACGCAAAAGGAAGCTCAGACAAGGTCACACAAGTAGAAATTGAGAGACCATTTTAAATGATTTGCCTTAAAATTATTCAGGTTTTTTGGGTTTTATTTATCTTATCTTCTCCTTCTGATGTCTCTAACATTTCCCTTTTTATTTTTTTTTATTTTTTATTTTATTTATTTATTTATTTATTTTTTTTTATTGTTACTAAATTTTTTTTTTCCAGTGTTTCAAGATTCATTCCCCATTCCCCACACCCAGTGCTCCCCGCTTTAGGTGTCCCCAGTACCTTACCACCAGGCTCTCCCATCCCTCCACCCCCCTCCCTCCAAGTCCCTCAGTTTGTTTCTGTGTTCAAAATCTCTGTTGTTTCGTTTCCCTTTCCCTCCCTAGATTACCCTAGTTCCCATTTGCTTTCCTTCTGCCACTGTCCTCCAGTTTGCTCCTCATGCACCGCAAGTAAGTGAGACCATGCGATACTTGACTT
>PITA01002693.1:100079-155278 GCA_004023965.1 Spilogale gracilis | reverse complement strand
AGGATGAATACCCAACTTTTGTAGCAACATGGACTGGACTGGAAGAGATTATGCTGAGTGAAATAAGCCAAGAAGAGAAAGTCAAGTATCGCATGGTCTCACTTACTTGCGGTGCATGAGGGGCAAACTGGAGGACAGTGGCAGAAGGAAAGCAAATGGGAACTAGGGTAATCTAGGGAGGGAAAGGAACAACAGAGATTTTGAGCACAGAAACAAACTGAGGGACTTGGAGGGAGGGGGGTGGAGGGATGGGAGAGCCTGGTGGTGGGTACTGGGGACACCTAAAGCGGGGAGCACTGGGTGTGGGGAATGGGGAATGAATCTTGAAACACTGGAAAAAAAAATTTAGTAACAATAAAAAAAAAAAAGAAAAAAAAAAGAAAATAATTTGTGAATGCTAAAACTAATGGGTGAAAGTTTGAGGAACAAGAACGTTTATGTTCTTAAAGTACCTCCCCACAAATGAGTTAGTTACAGAGGGAAAATAGTAACTTGATATGGAGAGACCAGACAGAGACCACCTCCACCCAACAATCACCCATACTGGGACAAACCATTTTGCACTGAGGAGGACATGGCATTACTTCTGCCAAAAAGGCATTAACTGAATCTACTCCTCAAGCATCATCAAGAAACCCAGGAGGAACATTCTACAAAATAACTGGCCTGCACTCTTAAGAAATGTCAAGGTCAAGAAAGACAGCACCTAAGGAATTGTTCCAGATTAAAGGAGACTAAAGAGTCATGAGAACTACATGCAGTATGTGATCCTAGACCTGGAAAAATGTATGTAATATCAAAAGGTTATTGTTGGAGCAGCCAACAAAATTTGAATATGGATGGTGGTTATGTAAGAGAATGTTCTTTATTTTAGGAAGTACATCCTGAAATATGGGGTAACAGGGCCTTGTGTTTGCATTATGAACTCTCAAACAGTTCTGAAAAAGTATGTGTGTATGTGTAAAAGTATGTGTATATATTATATATTTATACAGAGGAAGAGAGGAGAGAGAGAGTGGGCAAGCATAAACAATTGGTGAATCTAGAACACGAGAGTTCCTTGTACTATTTTGGAACTTTTCTGTAAATTTGAAATTACATCAAAATAAAAATCATGCCCTAGCCCTCGAAAAAAGACCCATGGGAACAAACACCAAAATAAATGAAGGAAGAAGCAGTGTTCCAGAGTACTTGCTTCCAAATTTAGCATGACTCTGTCCTTCCAGTCATTCAGGTCTCTGTTCCTTCATTACCTTGTCAGAGACGCCCCGGCTGGTCACCTCCTCTAACATAGCCCCCACCACTGTCAGACCATCACATTGCCTGCTTTCTTAGTCTCAGCACTTTTTTGGCATGTAAAATTATCCTCGTTTATGTATTTGTCTTCTCCTTTATTATCTCCCCCCAGTAGAATGTAAACTTCGTAAGTACAGACATTTTTTCCTGTCTTAATACATCCCCCGGTGCAGTGCCTAACATGTAAGAGGCACCTTGGGGGGTTATGTTAAATGAATGAACAAGCAAACAGATCTATATATCTGAGTCTCCATTTTCTCATCTGCAGGACAAGAGGGCTCTATAATTCAAAACCCAGACTCCTTCCCAGCCCTGACACAGAGTCTGGCAATGTAAGAGCTACTGTTTAGTGAGCATCTGAATTTTCCTAGGCTTTTTTAATTTTTTAAGTTTTTTTTTTTTTTTTAGAAATAATCTCTATACCCAGTGTTGGGCTCGAACTCATAACCCTGAGATCACAAGTCGCATGTTTTACTGACTGAGCCAGCCAGGTGCCCTGAAGATGCCCTAAGATTTTATTGACAAGCTCTCACTTAACCTCCACAATGACCCTGCAGCACTGGTGATGGTACCTTGTTCCACTGACTCATTTGGCATATGCGGACTGAGTGCCAGTTGTCTACGAGGCACAAAGAAAACAGTGATTAACTCAACAGTCCCCTACCCTACTCCTATGTGGCATGCTGCATTTGCAAAGACTGACTGAGAAAACCAAGGCTCAGAAAGGTCGCCCAGGTTGCTGTAGTCACACAGCCAGCACAGGGACTGCTGGGAAGGTGGCCAACATCTGGGTCCAAAGCCTGAGCTCTCCAATTGCTGCTGACAAGCTGCCTCAAGGGAGGGAAGTTTCTGTGTGTCAGTCCACTCCTCAGGTGGCTCCCTCAGAGCCGTCACGCCACCTGTGTCCTGTGACCTCAACACTAATTCTCACTGTGCCCCTATCATCGGCAGGGAAACAGAGTGTGCTATATCTTAGTCATTGCTGATTACATTTTTGATCATTCCATGGCCTCTTGGCCCCATTTTCTTCAGATAAGCAGAGCCTGTTCTGCTTCAGTGGGCAAAGGTCAAGATAAATTCAGCCAGAGAAATCATCTAAGTTGGAGATGTGATCAAATAACCTTGCCAGAAAAATAACTGAAAAAGCAAAAACTCAGAAACAAAATAAAAACCCACTTCAAAAAATGTTTAATGAAGAGACTGAGCATGAAGAATTAAAACAATGTAAGGGAGTGGGAAAACTTCCTGAAGGGTGTTTAATTTTTCTTCAGCTCATTGATCCTTTCCCTCCTTGAAAGCTTTCTTTGCCAATTAATCACCTAACTCATTACCAGGCCTTATTTCCCTGTTTATAATTTGGGGCCTCAAGAATCCCTCCATAAAGACCACAGTAAATTTTCCTGGTTAGCAAGACAAACATTTCTCTTAGAGGACCAATTACTCTGCTGGGAGGCCTCAGATTCCTGGGATTTAGTGCATGCTTTTGCTCTTGATTTGTTGGGTGACCTTCGCTTCTCTGCCTTGGTTTCTGAAACTACACAAGGAAAACAGTGTTACCCCCTGAGTCATGTCCTGAAATTGCTCTGGGTTCCCTGTTGGAAAGTAGGAGAGGGTATTTGGCCAAGGATATGATTTATCTATGCCCATAAATGCTCTCCTTCTGGAAGTTAGCTAATTATGTTTAGAATTGCAAATGCATTCTCTGTGGGCATCCAAAGTAGATTCCTTTTGGGAATGTCTAGCGGGTGGGTGAATAAAAGACACATTAGCAGAGTTTTGTTATTCCAAAGGGGAAAATGTCATATCTCCATTTTTTTTGTGGCCACAAAGTTCAGAGTGGGGGAGAGTGGTGGACAAGAAAACTATATTGTTCTTTGGAACTAGGACTCACAGATTGCCTACCCATGAGAAGTTTTTTTGTTGTTGTTGAGTGACCTTTTTTCAAGTGATCCAGGCAGCTAACTGACCACTGGGTGAATGATGAAATGACCCACATTTGTATTTAGTGAGTTCCCCATCATTAGAGGTAAGTAAGAATAGGCTGGATGTACTCTCAGCAGAGGGTGGGATAGAGAAAGTTCAAGCACCAGTAGAGACCTTTAGCTAAGTAATGTTCATTCTCATCCAATGCTGAGACTCGGATTTTGGTCCCTTTCAGTGTCACAAGCAGGCTCTTCTGAATAGATAGAGCTCTGCAGCAGCACATGGGGACAAAGGTGGTGACAGGTGAGATCATGGGTAAATTTGAGATTCAAATCCCTCAAAGAAAGGATGGCTTTATATCCGCTACAATGCATGAACTAGAACTAGGATCCCAGAGAAGAGGCTAAGTAGGGTACTGTGTATTTGAGGACAGACCTTTCAATAGGGAATGCGGCATGGACCAGGGACTCCAGCCTAAAAGGAATTTGGTGTGGCCACTGTACTGCCTCTGGAGCTCCCTCTGGAGCTTTCAGCCACAGAAGCCCCATCACAGGTTAGAAGAGGAAGAGGACCCCGCGCAGTGGTAGACACTGTGGGGTAGTGTCAGCTTTTAATCAGGCACTTATTTTTAAGAATAAATAACAACCACAGTAACAATAAGAGTTGCCAATTGTTGCTTATCTGCTATGTGCAGGCATGAAGCATGGTCTGCCTCACCTGCACAATTCTTCAAGCCGGGTGCTACCTGCCTATTTGACAGATGGGGAAACTGAGGCATGTAGAGAGAGGAAGTGTCTTGCCTTGCCAATGGCAGTGCCAGTATTCAAACTCAAGCCTGTATGACTCAAGAGTCATGTTCTTTCCACTGTGTCCCCAGCATTCATTTACAGGTAGGAACTTAAATTTTAAAAAATCAAGGTAGGAATTATTAGGAATTATTAACCTCATTTTTGCTGATAGGAAAACGACTCAAAAAGTGGAGGTAACATCAAACAAACTGAAAGCTGCCAGATGGCCTGTGAGGGGAACACTTGTACTTTGTAGAATGCCAAAACTGGGGGATGGCCCCTAGGATTGGCTGATTACATGCTTTCAGTCTGTGAAGGAAAACCTGACTCAGAGGTAGGAAGTGAGCAGCTCAGGGGCACGAGGCAAGGCAGTGGGTAGGCAGGACAAAGAGCCCCCGTCCCTGGACTCCCAGGCTGTGCTGAGTGACTTCCTTTTAGGTAGATCCATGCTGACCACCCTCTGGTTGTGTTTGGACCTGGTAGGGAAGCCCTGCCCTAAAGCTAGGATGGACGCATGTCACCTCAAAGGGTATCCAGCATGGTAGGGGCTGGATGTCTGGCAGGGAAGCTGATGCCCTGTGTGAGGATGTGAACCAGCTAGCAGGGCCCTCGGATCAAGGTCACCAGCCCAGCAGCTGCCCACACTGTTGAACCTGGGAAAGCTGGGGGGAAATCAGGTGAGCTGCAGACAACAGTAGGACTTTATTTGAGGAAGTAAGCCATTATTCTCAGTCCCTGCTCATCCTGCACCTTCTTAAAAGGGTCTGCCTGTACTGTGAAGCCTCTCTGAATCTGTCCGAACTCCCTTCTGTCCTTCTGGCTGCAAGAGCCATAATGCTGACTACTGTTTCTAGAAGCCACTTAAGTGCCAGGCCCTAGGCTTGACACTCTACTTGCAAAATCTGACATTTATTTTTCAACAATCCTGGAATCATGTGCAGTCCTGTGATCATGTTATAACGAGGTAAGGTTCAGAGAAGTTAAGTGACTTGCCCAACCTCACACAACTGATAAGCAACAGAACCAGGTTGATAGCTCTATTAGGATAGAGTCTTCTGTCTCTTTTGTTTTCTGCTGTATTCCCAACACTTGGCACATATGGTCACCCAATACACATTCATTGACGCAGTGTCTGACGCCAATGCCACATACCTCACTTCCTCCAGAAAAACCCCATGATGGATAAATTCAGATTTGAGTGAAAATGGACTTAGAGGACTTCAATTAAGACTGCATCCATGAAGTCCTTTCCTATAGGTACTTTTCATCCTCACTAAAGCATGGAAATCAAGAAAGCTCCCTGAAGAGAATGTCAATTGCACTGTGCACAATTTTACAGTTAGTAATAAGGGCTGCTATGGAATTAATTTCTTCCCCAGGCAGGTTCAGTGAGTTGCTTGTTAGTTCATTTTTGCTTGTTTACTTTCCTGTGACAATATACACACCACCAGGCATTTGTTTTTCCTCTCCCTAAAAGTTCAAAGCCATTATGATTTTACAACTCAGAGTCTCTAAGTCACTGTCCTCCAGCCATGAGTCTATGACTTTATATTCAATGCAGCCTCAGGTGGTACAGAACGGGTAATCTATGCATCCTGGAATTTCCATAAGGGAAACTCAGAACAGGGTCAGTTTTCAATATAGCTCCCTTTGTTGTCCAGCATGTTCCAAGTTAATGGATGTTCTTTTTGTTAGATCCTTACCATCCATTCCATTCATGAACTCTCATTTTCAGCAACTGGAATTTGACAAATTGCAACAGAACTGCATCTAAACGTTACTGGCTGCAATTGATTTGTTTGTTTGTTTTGTTTTCATGATTCAGGATGTGTTTAGTATCTCAGAGCCGTAAGTCAAAATAATGAGTTTTTTTTTTAAGATTTTATTTATTTATTTGACAGAGAGAAACACAGCGAGAGAGGGAACACAAGCAGGGGGAGTGAGAGAGGGAGAAGCAGGCTTCCCGCCGAGCAGAGAGCCCAACGTGGGGCTCGATCCCAGGTCTCTGGGATCATGACCTGAGCCGAAGGCAGTCGCTTAACCAACTGAGCCACCCAGGCGCCCCAAAATAATGAGTTTTGAATGAAAACTTCTCAAAGCTGAAAGGGATCCTGTGAATCCCTTAATCTAACTTTTCCCAAATTCCATTTCACAAATCAACTACCCCATAAGACGGTGCACCCAGAAAGAGTTCCTGTGTCAAGTAAATTTGGGAACTCTGGTTTCTACCTCCCTGTTTGGAAGGAGTTGTAAGGCACAAGAACAGACTGAAGTTTCCAAGAAGTCCTGTAGTAAATTTACTTTTGTTTAACTTTGTCCTAATTGGTGCTCCCAAAGTTACTGGACCTAGGTCGGGTAGGGGGTGTTGTTTCCTTTCTTCAAACTTCTGAAAAATGCCTGCTGGAAAACACTTTGGGAAATACCACTCTAGTCAAATACCCCCCTCAGCACCTACCAATTTTGTATATGCAGAAGATGAGGTTCAAAGAGGGAAGGAAAATGACCTGCAGTTATATATAGTTAATGGCAGGGTTAGGCCTACATTTATTCACTCCTAGGCTCACAATTCTTATCACATAGAAGCTAGGGGGAAGTGATCCCTTACCTATAGAGAGAGGATCATCAGAATAACGTCAGACCTTTCCACAGAAACCTGGCAAGCCAGAAAGGGCTGGCAAGACATATTTAGTAAATTACATAACAAAAATATGCAACCAAGGATAATGTATCCAGCAAGGTTGACTTTCAGAATGGAAGGAGAAATAAAGAGCCTCCAGGACTGCCAGAGTCTAAAGGATTATGCAACCACCAAGCCAGCACTATAAGAAATACTTAGAGGGGTTCTATAAAAGAGAAATGCACACAAGAGTGACACAGAACAAATTTACAGAGGTAATCTATAGAAACATGAACTTCACAGGCAACATGATGTCAATACAAACATATCTATCAATAATCATTCTCAATGTGAATGGCCTAAATGCTCCAATAAAAAGGCACAGGATTGCAGATTGGATAAAACGACAGGACCTATCCATATGCTGTTTACAAGAGACACATTTTGAATCTAAAGACACTTCCAGATCAAAAGTGAGGGGATGGAGGACCATCTTTCCTGCCAGTGGACCCCAAAAGAAAGCTGGGGTAGCGATTCTCATATCATACAAATTGGATTTTAATCTAAAGACTGTAGTCAGAGATGCAGAAGGACACTACATCATTCTCAAAGGGTCTGTATACCAAGAAGATCTAACAATTGTAAATATTTATGCCCCCAACATGGGAGCAGCCAACTACATAAGCCAACTGTTAAGCAAAATAAAGAAGACAGGGTGCCTGGGTGGCTCAGAGGTTTAAACCTCTGCCTTCGGCTCAGGTCATGATCTCAGGGTCCTGGGATCCAGTCCCACATCCGGCTCTCTGCTCAGCAGGGAGCCTGCTTCCCCCTGTTTCTCTGCCTGCTTCTCTGCCTATTTGTGATCTCTCTCTATGTCAAATAAATAAATAAAATCTTTAAAAAAATAAAGAAGGCATACAAATGGCTAATAGACACATGACAAAATGTTCATCATCACTAGCTATCAGGGAAATTCAAATCAAAACCACACTGAGATACCACCTTACACCGGTCAGAATGGCCAAAATTAACAAGACAGGAAACAACAAGTGTTGGAGAGGCTGTGGAGAAAGGGGAACCCTCTTACACTGTTGGTGGGAATACAAGTTGGTACAGCTGCTTTGGAAAACAGTGTGGAGAGTCCTTAAAAAATTAAAAATAGAGCTACCCCATGACCCTGCAATTGCACTACTGGGTATTTACCCCAAAGATACAGATGTAGTGAAAAGAAGGGCCATATGTACCTCAATGTTCATTGCAGGAATGGCCACAATTGCCAAACTGTGGAAAGAGCCAAGGTGCCCTTCAACTGATGAATGGATAAGAAGATGTGGTACATATATGCAATGGAATATTATGCCTCCATCAAAAAGGATGAATAGCCAACTTGTGTAGCACTTTGGGCTGGATTGGAAGAGATTATGCTGAGTGGAATAAACCAAGTAGAGAAAGTTAAGTATCACATGGGTTTCACTTACTTGTGGTACATAAGGGGTAATATAGAGGACAGCAGGGGAGGGAAAGGAAATGGGAAGTAGGGTAAGTCAGTGAGGGAAACAAAACATGAGAGACTTTGGACTCAGAAACAAACTGAGGGTCTTGGAGGGGAGTGGGTGGGGGATGGGAGAGCCTGGTGTTGGGTACTGAGGGCACATATTGCATGGAGCACTGGGTGTGGGGCATAAACAATGAATCTTGGAACACGGAAAAAATTTTTTTAAAAAGTTGGTTCCTTACCCTCTTACACTCTTGGTGGGAATGTAAGCTTGTGCAGCTGCTTTGGAAAACAGTGTGGAGATTCCTTTAAAAATTAAAGATAGAGCTACCCTATGACCCTGCAATTGCACTACTGGGCATTTACCCCAAAGATACAGATGTAGTGAAAAGAAGGGCCATATGTACCCCAATGTTCATTGCAGCAATGGCCACAATCGCCAAATTGTGGAAAGAGCCAAGGTGTCCATCAACAGATGAATGGATAAAGAAGATGTGGTACATATATACAATGGAATACTATGCTTCCATCAGAAAGGATGAATATCCAACTTTTGTAGCAACATGGACTGGACTGGAAGAGATTATGCTGAGTGAAATAAGCCAAGTAGAGAAAGTCAAGTATCACATGGTTTCACTTATTGTGGTGCATGAGGGGTAACCTAGAGGACAGTAGGAGAAGGAAAGTAAATGGGAAGTAGGGTAATCCAGGGAGAGAAATGAAACAGAAATGGACACAGAAACAAACTGAGGGACTTGGAGGGAGGGGGGTGCGAGGATGGGAGAGCCTGGTGGTGGGTTGCACCTATTGCATGGAGCACCTATTGCATGGAGGGCACCTACTACATGGAGGGCACCTATTGCATGGAGCACTATTGCATGGAGTACTGGGTCTTTCATCCATTTCGAGTTTGTCTTTGTGTGTGGTGTAAGAGAATGACCTAGTTTTATTCTTCTATACATAGCTGTCCAATTTTCCCAGCACCATTTATTGAAGAGACTGTCTTTTTTCCACTGGATATTTTTTCCTGCTTTGTCAAAGATGATTTGACCATAGATTTGTGGGTCCATATCTGGACTCTCTACTCTGTTCCGTTGGTCTATTTGTCTGTTTTTGTGCCAGTACCATGCTGTCTTGATGATCACAGCTTTGTAATAAAGCCTGATTCAGGTAACATGATGCCCCCAACTTTGTTTTTCTTTTTCAACAATTCCTTAGCAATTCTAGGCCTTTTTTGGTTTCATATAAATTTTAGGATTGTTTGTTCCAACACTTTGAAAAATGTTGGTGGAATTTTGATTGGGATGGCATTGAAAGTATAGAGTGCTCTGGGCAGTCTAGACATTTTAACAATGTTTATTCTTCCGATCCATGACCGTGGAATGCTTTTCCACCTTTTTGTGTCTTCTTCAGTTTTTTCATGAGTGTTCTGTAGTTCCTCAAGTACAGATCCTTAACTTCTTTGGTTAGGTTTATTCCTAGGTATCTTATGGTTTTTTTGTAGGAGATCTTAACATATCACTCTCAGCAATGGACAGATCATCTAAACAGAAAATCAACAAAGAAACAAGAGCTTTGAATGACACATTGGACCAGATGGCTCTCATAGATGTATTCAGAACACTCCACTCTAAAACAGCAGAATACTCATTCTTCTCGAGTGCACATGGAACCTATGGGATAGAGCAAGGCAGTCCTAAGGGGGAAATACATAGCTATCCAAGCCTCACTCAAAAAAATGGAAAAATCCCAAATACAACAACTCTCATTACACCTTAAAGAACTGGAAAATCAACAACAAATTAAACCAACCCCACACACAAGACAGGAAATAATTAAGATTAGAGCAGAGATCAATGAATTAGAAACTCAGTAGAATACATCAACGAAACTAGAAGCTGGTTCGTTGAAAGAATTAATAAGATTGATAAACCATTGGCCAAATTAATCCAAAAGAAAAGGGAGAAGACCCAAACTAATAAAATTATGAATGAAAGGGGAGAGATCACGACTAACATCAAGAAAATAGAAACAATCATCAGAAATTACTATCAACAGTTATATGCCAATGAGTTTAACAACCTAGAAGATATGGATGCATCCCTGGAAACCTATAAACTTCCAAGACTGAAACAGGAAGAAATTGACAATCTAAATAAACGTATATCTAGTAATGAGATTGAAGCAGTGATCAAAAACCGCCCAAAAAACAAGAGCCCAGGACCTGACAGATTCCCTGGGGAATTCTACCAAACATTCAAAGAAGAAATAACACCTATTCTCCTGAAGCTGTTTCAGAAAATAGAAACAGAAGGAAACCTTCCAGACTCTTTCTATGAAGCCAGCATTATTTTAATCCCCAAACCAGACAAAGACCCCATCAAAAAGGAGAACTTCAGACCAATATCTCTGATGAATATGGATGCCAAGATTCTTACTTAACAAGATCCTTGCTAACAGGATCCAACAATACATTAAAAAGATTATCCACCATGACCAGGTGGGATTTATCCCTGGGATGCAAGGGTGGTTCAACACTCACAAATCAATCAATGTGATAGAACAAATCAATAAGACAAGAGAGAAGAACCACATGGTACTCTCAATTGATGCAGAAAAAGCTTTTGACAAAATACAACATCCGTTCCTGATTAAAACTCTTCAAAGTATAAGGATAGAGGGAGCATTCCTCAACCTCATAAAATCTATCTACGAAAACCCCACAGCAAATATCTTTCTCAACAGGGAAAAACTGCCTTCCCTCTGAGATCAGGAACAAGACAAGGATGCCCACTTTCACCACTGTTGTTCAACATAATGTTAGAAGTCCTAGCAACAGCAGACAACAGAAAGAAATAAAAGGTATTCAAATTGGCAAAGGAGAAGTCAAACTCTCTCTCTCTTTGCAGATGACATGATACTCTATATGGAAAACCCAAAAGACTCTACCCCCAAACTTCTAGAACTCATACAACAATTCAGTAATGTGGCAGGATACAGAATCAATGCACAGAAATCAGTTGCGTTCTTATACACTAACAATGAAAATATAGAAAGGGAAATCAGAGAATAGATTCTGTTTACTATAGCACCAAGGAACCAACTTTTGATTTCATTGATTCTGTTTTTCTGTTCTCGATTTCATTCATCTCTGCTCTTCATTATTTTCTTTCTTATGCTTGTTTTGGTTTAGATTCTCTTCTTTTCCTAGATGATTCATAGTTTTGTTCAAGTTTTCTGTTTCTTTTCTAATTTTTCTCTAGTCATTCTATTTATTATGGAAAGTGAAGTGTTGAAATCTCCAATTATTGTAGAACAGTCTACTTCTCCCTTTAATTTTGTCAATTTCTATTTCCTATATTTTGGCCAGGTTCTGTTGCCAGGTGTGTATATGCTTATAATTCTTATATCTTCTTAATATATTGACACTTCTATCATTATATAATGTCCTTTGTCTCTAGTTACAATTTATGCCTTAAAGTCTATTTTAACTGATATCAGTACAGCCACACCAACTCTCTTTTGGTTACTGTTTACATAAAATATCTTTTTCCAGCCTTTCACTTTCAACCTATTTACATCTTTGGGTCTAAAGTGGGTCTCTGTAGATGGCATATAGTTAGACCATTTTTAAAAATCCATTCTGCCAAAGCCTGTCTTTTAATTGTATAGTTTAAACCACTTACATTTATAATGACTGATGAGGATGGCCTTACTTCTACCATTTTGCTATTTTTTTAATATGTCAGTATTTTTTTTCCTCAATTTCTCCATTACATTATTACATTTTGTGTTGGATATTTTCCAGTATACCATTTTGATTCCTCTCTCAGGTAGCAACAAGACAGGCAAAGCAACAAGAATTCTTCGAGAATTAGATCCATTCTGCTCCCTTATGTAGTCAGCACCTATACCAGGAATCTATGCTGTTGTCTTCCAAGCCACTGCTGAGTCAGGGCAGTCAAACTACCCCAAAGCTTTATTTACTATCAAGATTCTGGGGGTTTCCCCTTCAATTAAACATTCTCCTGGTTGCTGTAAACTTTTCATTAGTTTCTCAAGTTCCTATAAGATTGATTCTCACAACTTTTGTCAGTTTATTGCTCCTTATATGTAGGAATGAGATTTTGATTGATTGATTGATTGAATGAGTTTCCTACTCTGCCATTTTCACTCCAGGATGCTGTCTTTAAAGATTCAATGTCTACTTCGAAGGATCCCTGAGTGGCTCAGTCAGTTAAGCGTCTGACTCTTGGTTTTGGCTCAGGTCATAATCTCAGGGTCTTGGGCTAGAGCCCTATAATGGGCTCCCTGCTCAAGGGGAAGTCTGTTTCCCCTCTCTCTGTCTCCCTCTGCCCTTCCCCCTGCTCATGCACATTCTTTCTCTTCCTCTCTCTCTCAAATAAATAAATAAATAAATCTTAAAAAAAAAAAAGATTCAATGTATACTTCAAAATAGCAGTCATTCTATGGTGCTGGGACCCAATCAGGTGGAGTACATGGGAAAGAAGGAGTGGAAGTAGATGGGACTTTGTCACCATTGTGTCCAATGACTCACTGCAGGAATACCTGTAACTTTTGGCTCTGCTAGAGTAGTAGTCTTGTTCCTGGCTGTGGCTGGATGGTGAATGAGGAGGAGGTACTTCTCCCAAGGACACCTAAAGGTGCAGCTGCCCTATGTCATTTTAGGCGTCTCATGCCACAGCAGAGCGGGAGGCAAAGAACTGGGAAGGATATCAGATCCTGATTATCATGAAGAGATAAGGTTGTTCATAGAAAATAGAATCAGGGAAGAATATGCCCAGAACTCAGGGGATTCATTAGGGCTCCTCTTGGTGTTTGTCTGCCCCAAGACTACCAGTATGGACAATTGTAACAATTATGGCTTGACCAGTGCATAGTGACCAGGGGCTAAGACCTCCCAGGGATATGAGTTAGGTTATTTCACCAGACTAGCAACCTCAATATGCAGGAGTGCTGTTCAGGGGTGAGGGTCGTCTGGAATGAGTAGTGATACAAGGAGATGATCAACACCAATTATGACCTTAGAGACAACTGCAGCAGTGAGGCCTGTAGTTTATCCCACAAACCATTTTGTGTTCTTTGTAGAAAGTATGATTCGCAACCAGCTAGAAGAATTAGTATCAACAAGGGCATCAGTGCCCCACCCATACCTCTTCAGGTCTTACCATTTTACTGCAAGCTGCCCTGACTTCCATCTGCCAACACCTGCATCTCTAGCTGGGGGGGTTCTCTGGCTGCTGAAGCCTGCTCTAACCATAAGCATAGCAGTCTTAAAGTACCAGAATATTAATAAATACCCTACTCCCAACAGCAGCCTTCAGCTGCTGCCCCTCGCTGGATAGGATATCACTAAAGATATCCCAGTAGCACTGTACTCTCTGCCAGCTCCCAGAGTTCCCAGTGAAATTAAGCTCTAAGTTGCCTACAGTGGTGACTTATGATATTACCTATTTTATTGGCTCCCTCCCTCTTTCTCTCTGTCTCTTAGTTCCTACTCCCCTACAAGTGCTTCCTGGCATGAAATAAACCATTTCCACTCAAATCCTTGGCTCAAGATCTGCTTCTTGGGGGAACCCAGGTCAAGACACACCATGTCTGTCAGCCTTCCCTCAAGAAATATTAGTCTCTTCTGACTCTTTCCCTTCCCTTTCAAGCCTAAAAATGGTGGGTACTTAGATGGACATAATGTTTTGCTCATTGAGTGGCTGCCCATTGCATTTGGAATAAAAAGCCAAAACCAAAAGCCTCTTTAACACGGTCTACAGGATCCTGCACAATCTGACCTTAGCCTCCTTCCACTCCGCTTTAGGCCTCTGTCCCCATCACGCACTGGACCCACCCCCATCTGGCCTTCTTCTAGATTTGTAATATGCTGTGCCTTGTTCCCACCACAGAGCCTTTGCACATGTTCTTCCACCTGCAGTGATCTTTCCATCATTTACCATCTGCTTTATTTTTTCAAAACACTTCTCACCATCTACTATTCTTTATATTGAGTATTCTATTTTCTCCATATTCATTAAGTACTATGCTCTCTGCATTCTGGTTTATTATCCATCCTCTCCTCCCCAGACTAGAATGTGAGTTCCATGAAAATGGAAGCTAGATGTCTGGTTCACCTCCATAGCCCTCTGCAGCAGAGCCTGCTAAAGGAATGAATAAGGCTGTACTCAAGAAATATTTATAGAGTAAATCAATGAGTAAGTGGATTTATCATCATTCTCACGTGGATCTCAGGAATATATTAAGGAACTCATCCAGTAATTGGAGTTGTGAAGTGGGATTCTGTTTTTTTAAAATCATTTGTTTGTCATGAAAATATTTTATATTTCATATGTAGCAAAGCAGCTCTGTTACTGCAATCTATTGAAAGTCAGATCTCGGGACACCTGGGTGGCTCAGTTGGTTGGCCTTCGGCTCAGGTCATGATCCCGGAGACCCGGGATCGAGTCCCGCATCGGGCTCCCTGCCCGGTGGGAAGCCTGCTTCTCCCTCTCTCCCCCCCCCGCCCCCCGCTTGTGTTCCCTCTCTGGCTGTGTTTCTCTCTGTCAAATAAATAATATCTTAAAAAAAAAAAAAAAGAAAGTCATATCTGTTGAAAGTGGGACGCCTGGGTGGCTTAGTTGGTTAAGCATCTGCCTTCAGCTCAGGTCATGGTCCCAGGGTCCTGGGATCAAACCCCACATTGGGCTCCCTGCTCAGTGGGGAGTCTACTTCTCCCTCTCCAGCTCCCCCTGGCTTGTGCTCTCTCTCTGACAAAGAAATAAATAAAATTTTAAAAAAGAAAGGAAGGAAGGAAGTCAGCCTGTGACGTAAGAGTTTATTTTAAAAAAGAAAGAAAGAAAGAAAAAGAAAAAAAATACTTTGTAGTTTTGTTACTCTAAAATGGGGTTATACAACCATTCAACCATTCGTGTATTTAATATTATAGCTTGTTTTGGAGACAGCTATGAAATATGTGTGTGTCACAATTAATTCTAAGTACACTTTTCCCCATGATTTTTTATTTAAGATTTTATTTATTTATTTGAGAGAGAGTGTGTGCACAAGCATGGGGAGTGGCAGAGGGAGATAGAGAAGCAGGCTCCCCGTTGAGCAGGGATATCGAAGTGGGGCTCGAACCCAGGATCCTGGGATCATAACCTGAGCTGAAGGCAGACGCTTAACTCACTGAACCACACAGGCACCCCTTCCTTAAGCTTTTTATTTTACTTATTTTTATTTAGTAAAAACATTGTTTTATCATAATGCTATGCTCCAATTAAATTTTTGTGTGATTATCACCTGAAGAGGAAGTGACATTTTCTTTAGAGTGGGAACTTGAAACTGAATTTACAATAGCCTTCACGATGTCAGACATTTACCTTTGGCTAAATGAACTCAGTGAATTGGATTTTAAAAAACCAGTATCATTGGAACCAAGCACTCTTCTATTTGAATCTTGTAATGCCATTGATATAAAACTATGGCCATGTGGGGCACCTGAGTGGCTCAATAGGTTGAGCATCCCACTCTTGGTTTCCACTCAGGTCATGATCTCAGGGTTGTGAGATTGAGACCCACACCAGCTCCACACTGAGCATGTAGTCTGCTGGAGATTCTCTCCCTCTCCATCGGCCCCTACATCCACCCCACACTCCCAGCGCTCTCTCTCCCAAAGTAAACAAATAAATATATTTCTTTAAAAACTACAATCATTTAATATTTCACAATGTTCTTTTTTTTAAAAGATTTTATTTTTTTAAAGTAACCTCTACACCCATTGTGGACCTCAAACTCACAATCCTGAGATCAAGAATCACACATTCTGCCAATTGAGTCAGCCTGATGCCCCACAATGTTCTTCTTCTAATGGAACTAATAGCTATCATTGTCATTTTCTTTTTCATGTGTACACAAAAAAACCCTGAAACTGAAAAGAGTGAAGTTTTTTTCAAAATGCAAACATTTGATATAGACAAAAAGTCATGTTTCAACTGGGCTTTTACAGAAATACATCATCTTTAACTTCCTGCTCACCCTTTTATATGTTTTAAACGCAGAAAAGCACAACATTCACATCCTCAAAGATTTGCTCCTCCTTTAAGCCTGGTCTTGTTTGTAGAGGGCAAGGGGGCCCTTATTTTTCTTCTAGACCTGAGTCTCTGATGCCGTCTCCCTGTAGGACCTTGGGCAAGTCCTGTGCTCTTGCTGGGTCTCATTTTCTCCCTCTGCAAAGCCTCCAAGGTCTTCCAGTTCTGGTGTTCTACGATTGATTTCCGCCTGGGAAGATGGCCATGGCACTGATATTTGACCTCACTGGGAAAATATGTCAGATAAGGAAGCCCTGCTATCTCTGCAACCTTCACTTTCACCTCCATTCCCTCACATGAAACCCAACGCCGGAGTTTTGGGACAACCTCCCTCATTGATAAAGTGTCCCATAACTTCTCAATGAGCCCACACACTGTAACTGCAATGATAATGGGCTATAACTGGCTCGCCTGCAATCATGCCCATGTTCCCCAGAGTGCTATGGCTATCGGTTATCTGCTGAGCATGAATGAGCAGAGGCAGAAAAAGCACAAGGAGCCTGTGCTGTCGAGAAGTGGAAGTGATTAATTTATGTTGCATGCTCCAGTGCTGGTCTTAGCAAGTGATAGGCCGAATGTATGTTGACAGCTGCCTTGGAGTTCACACCACACCATCAGCACTCTGCAGGAAACAGATGACTTCAGGGTGGCTCTCAAGCTTGTTGACAGCTCGAGCTTTCAGATAAGGCTGTCAGAAAATGAAAAGGACAGTCCTAGGAAGTTGAAAGCCTCCTGGCCATGGATGGGAGGTAAAAGCGGTTGTAGATGCACCAAGTGGAGAGACAGGATCTGTATTGTTCTCCATTATGTCATCACAACCTAGCACAGCACCTCTCCTCCCTGCTCAGAGGTTTGGGGCCAAGGCTTATCCACCAGGCATCAGTTAGGGCCCCCAGAGGCAGTGAAACAAAGGGGAGGAGAGCAAGCTAGGCTAACCCTTAGAAGGAGAGCCAGGACCCAAGTGTCAGGAAGGGGCCAAATCTAGATATGACCAGAAAGAGGAAGGAATTCAGGGCAGGGAGAGAAGAATTCACAATAGAGGAGATGAGATACAGTGACAAGTGAAGATCAAATCATATTGGAGGACAGAGATACTAACTGGTCACTTTTATAACCCTGGCCAGATGGGATGCCTGGTGTGTTAGCCGGTTTTTTAAAATGCCCAGTAGCGAAATGCTTGTTGTGTCTTGCACAGTGTGTTAACAGCGCAGTGTGTTAACCCTGCACTGTCGAGCACCAGTGGGCCGCTGCCCAGGAAGCCCTGTTCAGAAAAACAGAGATGCCTGAGGGTCATTCCCCCTACCACCCCCACTACACACATACCTAAAATGAAAATACCTCTTGTTAACTCCCATGGAAAAGGAGAATATTCTTCTAACTTCCGTTACATGCTTTATACCACATCAGCTGGAGAATCAGTGCTATTTTTAGCCACTTGAGTGTTACTGTCTAGGCCCATTTGAGAAGAAACCATAAAGTGGCAGCTCTCCAATCTTTCTTCTCAGTATAGCCCAAGCAGTAAGCTCTCTCAGGCCCCTGTGGGTTGTCCACATGATCTTCTCTTTCCCGTAGAATTGCAGCTAGTTGAACTGCAGCAATGGACAAAGCATATAAACTGTATGGTTGTGTAAGGAGCCCACAACTCTGATGCTACACACACAGCTTGCATTTCGTCTTGATGGCTCCATCCCTGATCTTGTTCACTTTGATTCGAATGGAGTTTTCAGTCAGGCCAGAAAGAGCACTAAAAGCTCTACGTTCCACAGTCTTCCCCCACCCCACCCAGTAGCTCAAGGCCCCTTGGGCTTTGACACTAGTCTGAAAAGATCGTGTTCTCTCTTTCTACTCAGAGCATGTCACAGGAGAGAGCCTGACCTGGGTGGGGTGATTTGAGGAAACTGGATGACTTCCCAGCCTCTCATGAGTCAGGTGTTTATGGCCTCATTCTTTTGTTCAAAGTAAATTCCTGGAACATAACCCATTTTCTGATATCAACACAAAAACACCTTCAGTGCCAAGTGGTGTCCTCTGGGGTCACATCAGTGGACCCTCTGGGCAGCCTGCTCTTCACAAGGAGAGAGGTGGGCAAGCAGAGGCAGACAGGAGTCCATTTTTGCAGGGCCTCCAAGGCAATGGTGAGGAGTTTGAATCTTGAGCAGTGGGGAAGTTATTAGTCAGTTTAAAGCTGTGACAGGCCATGATCTGGTACTCCTTTTTAAAAGATGCTTCTATCAGCAGAGTGGCTAAGGGCCTGGAAGGAACAAGAAGATGAGGGAAACTGGTGAGAAGGAGATTCATTCATTCTCCAAGTCTGTGCTGCTCTCCAGCTCAACGGGCAGAAAGCACTGGGCATAAGTCTCCCTATCTTCCTGGAGCGCAAGGGGCAGAAGGAAAACAAACAAAATTTAGCAATCAAAGAGAAGAGATCAGTTCAAACTGGGGTAGATGCTCTGCAGAAAATAAAACACGTGCTATGTTAAAGAGTGACTGAGGCAGGAGGCAATGGTCATGTTAGAGGGTTGAAGTGATGGCCCTTCTGAGAAAGTGACATTCTTGCTGAGACCTAAATAATGGGAATGAGTGAGTCATGTGACAATGTGGAGTGGGGGTGAGGGTGGGCTGTTCGACACGAGGAAATAGCCAATGCAAAGGCCCATGTTCAACTGGGGGCTGGTGAGTGAGGACTGGGTCCTACATAAGCATGGAAAGGTCAGCAGGGGCCAGCCCCGGGGAGCTCTTTGACACCTGTGGTTAGGAACTTGGGCTTTAGGGGGCGCCGGCATGGCTCAGTAGGTTAAGTGTCTGACTTTTGATCTCAAATCAGGTTTTGATTTCAGGGTTGTAAGTTCAAGCCCTATATTGGGCTCCACGCTGGGCATGTAACCTACTTAAAAAAACAAGAAAGACAGGAGTTCAGGTTTTATCTTGTGGGGATGAGAAGCCATTACAGGCTTTCAAACAGAGGCACCAGTGAGCAACAAGCTACAGCTCACAGGCTAAATCCAGTCTGCTGCCTGTTTTTTATAAATACAGTTTTATTGGAACCCAGCCTCACCCATTCATTTCCATATTGTCTATGGCTGCTTTCATGCTACAAAGGCAGAGCTGAAGTGGAGACAGGGACCACCTGGCCCACAAAGCCTAAAATGGTTACTCTCTGGCCCTTAACAGAGTAGTGTGCTGACCCTTGTTCTAACTAATATTTTCAGAAGGGCCATGGAGTAAGGCTACAGGGTACTTTGGGACACAGAGGAAGGTGAGGCCTTTATTTTTTTAAACTTTTTTTTTAAAGATTTTATTTATTTATTTGACAGAGAGAAACACAGCCAGAGAGGGAACACAAGCAGGGGGAGTGAGAGAGGGAGAAGCAGGCTTCCCGCCAAGCAGGGAGCCCGATGTGGGACTCAATCCCGGGTCTCCAGGATCATGACCTGAGCCGAAGGCAGTTGCCCAACCAACTGAGCCACCCAGGCGCCCCGAGGCCTTTAATTTTTTTAAAGAGTTTTATTTATTTATCTATTTCTTTCAGAGAGAGAAAGAGAGAGCACAGGGGGAGGGGCAGAGGGAGAAGGAGAGAGACTCTTAAGCAGACTCGCCACTGAACACAGAGCCTGACGCAGGGCTCAATCCTGAGATCACTGAGCTGAAGTCAGCCGCTTAACTGACTGAGCCACCCCACAGCCCAGGGGAGGCCTTTTCTTAGCATCCGTCCTTGTTGGCTGATGTTCTAACAGCAGAGAGAAGGAGGATATGGCTTGGCTGGTGGGCTCATGTCTCTGAGTGCACACTGCTCTAAAGACAGGGATGATGTCTGTGTGGGGAATGCTGCCTGGTGTACCGTGGCCAGCCGAGCAGACTGCTTTGCCTGGTGAACTTGGCAAGCGGAGTTAATCATTGCTGGCGGGGCCTCCACCCAGACCGTAACTGCCTGTCTTTTGTCTGCAGCACCTCGTCACCCATTTGGGGCTTAGACACAGTGCAGGCCAAGCAGCTGTTTCCCATTACCTGCTTGTCCCATTTCAGCAGCCCGCTGTGACTGCCAAGCATGGCCCACACCACTCCCAACAGAGAGCAAGAGACACTGTGAGAAAGGGATCTCATTTCCGAATTTTAGGGCAGATTGGTTTTGTTTTGCTTCTTGAGAAAAACATCAAATAAGTGAAATAAGTTGTGCATTGTGTTAGAAAACTAACCCCAAACATCTGGGTTCTTTGTACCATGGGAGCTTATTTTCATTCCTTTGGTTGTAACTGATAAATATTCACAGAATAATTGAGTTAGTCCATTTTTCAGAAGGAAAACCACCCGTGTTACATAAAGAAATGGTGAAGATGAGGGCAGGGACAAGAGAAGATTCTGGGTGACAGAACAGCTGTCCCTAGGTAGCTCACTATAGGTGAGAGGACAGCATGTACTTCAAATTTATTTCGGCAAGCATTTTCTGAGCACCTACTCTTAGCCAACCACCGTCAAGTGCTGGGGAGTCTGAGTTGAATAAAATGAGGTCCCCCAGGGCCACCTGAGTGGCTTAGTCAGTTAAGCATCTGCCTTTGGCTTGGGTCATGATCCCGGAGTCCTGGGATTGAGCCCCACGTCAGGCTTCCTGCTCAGTTGGGAGCCTGCTTCTCCCTCTGCCTACTGCTCTCTCTGCTTGTGCTCTCTCACTCTCTCTCACTCTCGTTCTATCTCATAGATAAATAAAATCTTTTAAAAAAATAAAAAAATAAAAATTAGGTCCCTGCTGTCTGGGGCCTCACAGTCTGGTAACAAATAAAACAGTGGCAATATGACAAGATAACAAAAACAAAGCACTTGTAAACTAGCTCTTTCTACAACATCCCTCTCATGTGGGTATCATCATTCCCACTTTAAATTGAGATTTGAAGAATAAATGCTGGAATTAGGATTTGAAACCATGAGTACCTTTTGTTGCCCCTCAGATTGGTAGAACTAGACCAATCAGGGTAAGTTCCAGCAAGGTAGGTTTTAGCTTAGGAACAAAGAGGCTACTTTGGAAGGTGGCAAGCTCTGAGTGAAGGGCAGCGTGTAAGTAAAAACATACAGAGGTGTGGCTGGATCCAGAGCCTCAAAAGATATTGTCAGAAATTCGTCTCTCTTCATGTCTTGGTGCCGTTTTCCACTAGTTTGGCTCCATATCAAGTAGATCCTTCCCCATGGAGTGGCCAGGGTGCTCCCAGCAACTCTAGGCTAAACTTCTTCTTCTTTTTAAAAAAGGTTTTATTTATTTATTTCACAGAGAGAGAGATCACAAGTAGGCAGAGAGAGAGGAGGAAGCAGGCTCCTTGCCAAGCAGAGAGCCTGATGCGGGCTTCAATCCCAGGACACTGAGATCATGACCTGAGCCGAAGGCAGAGGCTTTAACCCACTGAGTCACCCAGGCGCCCTCTAGGCTAAACTTCTATGAGCTTAGTAGCCTCAACAAAAGAAGACAATTTTCCCCAATAATTCCAGTAAAAGTGCCAGGATTAACTCTGGCCTGCTGAGTCACATGCCCATCTCTGAGCCAATCCCTGCATCTGCGAATGTAGGACTTTTACTGAGTAAACTCACCCAACCACATGGACCGACAGCAGTCTTCATCCCCATTTTCTGAGGTTCCCCCCAGCATAGCTCTTCTTGATGATATGAAGGCACTGGCTCTTTGGGATATTTGGATGGACAGTCATGGTGTTCAATGGGCTTGGCTGGTCACTCACTGTGTGACTTTGAGGAAATACCCTTCTCTCTCTCTGAGCTTCATCCATAAACTGGGTATTCGTTGCACCTTCCTTGCTGCAGGCATGATTAAACTGGTGCTCAGCACAGTGCCTGGCCCAGGAAATGATGCCCAATACCCCTGGGGAGGGACTTATGTGAGAGGAGATGCGGGGGGCCCAGGCAGTCGGGATGTGGGGTGGGTAAGTTGTGGGCAGGTGGCAGTGATGTGGCTAGGCTGGCGGTTATTAGGGCCAGATCTGAGTGCGCGACAGATGCCGGGTTCCCATATTGAGCTCCTGAAATAGGAACCACTCAGACAGGGACTGTTTGTAAACGCCCAGCCAAGACTGTTTCCCTCTTCAGCTTCTCAAGCTCCAGCAAGATCACCAGAAAGCAACATTCCCAGAATGAACTGGCTCAGCTCCTTGCAGAAATGCTGCCAGAAAAGGACAATTAGCTATGGGCCCTTGGCTCTTAAAGGGGTCTGCATTAGACACAACTGAGTGGGGGGAAACACATTCAGGATCTTCTTTGCGGCAGGATTAGAGAGGAAAGGTGGGACAGTGTGGCAGAGCAAGCATGAGACCACAACCAGTCTGCCCACCGTGGATCCTGGCTCTGCCACTCACAAGCCCTATGGCTTTGGGCAGGACCTCACTTTTCTTATCCATAGGACAGGGGAGATGATGATAAAAACTGTATCTCCCTGAAAAGTCTGTTGTAAGGATCACACATATTAGCTCAGGCCATTTTTACAGGTCAAAACATATCGCTGTCAGCAATTTCATATGGTTCAACCTAAAGTTCCTGACCCAGGGTATGTGTTAACTATTGACATACATTATCTGTGGCCCTCACAACAATCTTACGGAAAAGGTACTGTCATGCCTGTGCTACAGACCAGAGGGTAGAAGGGCAGTGCAACCACCATCATGAAGGGTGCACTCTGTGCCAGCCAGTAGAAAAACCGAAGGTCAGAGAGGCAGAGCTCCCTCCCCTGAGTCACACAGGCGCAGAGCTGGGCCTGTGACCGGGGGCTGACAATTTTTCTTCCCTTCCACGTTGCTGCCTCCTGCAGCAGGATTGTTTCTAGAAGACATGATTTTTTATTCTAACCAGAGTGCCTTATATGAGGATCTAGGTGATAAATTTCTCTTAGAAGTCAGTGCCAAGGAAAACAAATCTGTCCCTGTAATGAGCTGGTACATTTCCTTTTATCAGAGAAACCTCTGAGGACAGGGAAGATACCTGGACTGAGTCTCCAGAGATAGGTGAATTTTTATTAATATCTTTATTATACTTACCATCATGGGGCACTTATTATGTACTAAGACATAGCACTAAGTGCATTACATGAATAATCTCCTTTCTATTCAGTCTGATCCATGGACCAGCAGCAATGGCCATCACCAGGGAGCATGTCAGATATGTAGAGTCTCCAGCTCCTCTTGAATCCTGCTGAATCCAAGTCTGCACTTTAACAAGATGGACAGGTAACTTGTAGGCACATTTCATATTGAGGCATCATGCACTGTGGCCTTTAATCCCCACCACATCCAATGAGATAAAGACTATTGAGGCCATTTGACAGATAAGAAGTCGATTTAGTGAGAGGTGAAGCCACCTGACTCAAACCACATAACTGGGATTCTGACTGATTCTAGAGCCTGCACTGTTACCAGCCCTTGGAAAGTAGGAGGAAATGTCATGAGCACAGGCCTAAGGCAAGACTGAGAACCTTCGGACAGACATATTATCAACAGTGTTTCTTGGCCAACTTAAGATTCTGGGCACCTGGGGCGCCTGGGTGGCTCAGTTGGTTGAGCCACAGCCTTTGGCTCAGGTCATAATCCCAGAGTACTGGGATAGAGCTCCTCATCTGGCTCCTTGCTCGGCAGGAAGCCTGCTTCTCCCTCTCTCACTCCCCCTACTTGTGTTCCCTCTATCGCTGTGTTTCTCTCTGTCAAATAAATAAATAAAATCTTAAAAAAAAAAAATCTGGGCACCTTACCCAAAGATTCAAGGAACTTAGATCTGGCAGAACTCCTATGTGCCCAAGTTCAGGTGACAGTCAGCAGTCCTAGAACCAAACCCTACCATAAAGGTGAAGAGGATAGACTTTGGGGTTGAATCAAAATCTACCAGCTGAGTATCCTCAGGCCTGTAGACAGAACCTTTCTGAGTCTCAGTTTCCTCACTTGTAAATAGGGTCAGGGTTATCCACTGTGTCAAATTACAGGGAAGATAAAACAATCTCATGACATTAAATTCCTTCAACCAGTGCATGACAAGCTTAACATAATAAATATTAACTGCGATGAATGAATGAATACGCACATAAGCACACAAGGGAGCCCTCTTATTCCTAACATGGAGTTCCCAAATGAGGCACAAGTAATTTGAAACTGACATAATGTGCTGATTTTTCCCCCATGAAATAGAAACTTGGCAGCCAAATGTTCAGGTGAAAAATATGACCTTGCTCTTGAGACTGCTTAGTGGATGGCGTCCAACCCCATGGGGCTCCTGTTCTTCCCAGGATGTGTTTGTATTGTCTTTGCCTGGCTTGGTATCAGGGTCATACTAGCTTTAAAAGATGAATTGGGAAGAGTTCACTCTTTGTGATGATGAGTTTAATGTGTCTGCTTGGCTAGGCTGCAGTCCCTAGTGATTCTTTTTTTTTTTTTTTTTTAATTTATTTGACAGAGAGAAACACAGCCAGAGAGGGAACACAAGCAGGGGGAGTGAGAGAGGGAGAAGCAGGCTTCCCGCCGAGCAGGGGGCCCGATGTGGGACTCGATCCGGGTCTCCAGGATCATGACCTGAGCTGAAGGCAGTCACCCAACCAACTGAGCCACCCAGGCGCCCAGTCCCTAGTGATTCAATCAAACACTAGGTGTGGCTGTAAAGGTATTTTGTAATCTGATTAACAGTCATAATCAGGTCACTCTAAGTAAAGGGGATTATCCCAGATAATCTATGACATCCTGCTTCAGGCAATTGAAAGACTTTAAGGGTGCCTGGGTGGCTCAGTGGGTTAAGCCTCTGCCTTCGGCTCAGGTCATGATCTCAGGGTCCTGGGATCGAGGCCCACATCGGACTCTCTGCTCAGCAGGGAGCCTGCTTCCTCCTCTCTCTCTGCCTGCCTCTCTGTCTACTTGTGGTCTCTTTCTGTCAAATAAATAAATAAAATCTTTTAAAAAAATGATGTCTACTCTTTAAAAAAAAAAAAGAAAGAAAGAAAGCCTTTAAAAGCAGACTGAGGTTTCTTTGAAGGAGAAATGCCACCTGTGAACTGCAGCTTCAGTCAGTGCCCAAATCCTGCCCTACGGATTCCAGACTTGCCTAAACAGCCTCCACAGATATGGAAGCCAATTCCTTGTGATAAATACACATACAGACAGACAGACAGATGTAGACATATGGTTCTGTTTCTCTGGTTGAACCCTAACAGCTACAGACTTAGGAACCAGAAGGGGTTCTGGAGGAATACAATCTCAGGGAAGAGTTTTTTTAATTGGTTCTGGGTTTTCTAAAATTGATTCTCTAATGCGATTATATTTAAAAACACCAATGACACTATTTCCAGTGGTAAAGAGGATGCTAATAGACCATGGTTTGATGTGGCAATACAAATATGCAAAATATGACCATTGCATAATACAAAGCGTATGTCTGGAATACAAGAGACCATTGGGACGTCTCTTAGTACCACCACATCCTGTGATTAAAGGAAATGGAAAACAACAACAATCCAGTTCAGGCAGAACTACTAGTGGCCTAGACCATTCAGGAGTGACGGTTTGGGTCATCCCACCTGATAGAAAACTGCGACCAGCTGAAGGCAAATGGAATATGGAATATAGAATGGGTAGTAGAAGTAGGTCAGTACCAATTCTATACAATCTCTTGTATACTGAGTGTTTGGTAGATTCTCCAGTATAAACTATATGAGCCTAGAAATTTCTTTTTTGAGAGTTTTTAAAATGATGCGTTTGATTTCCTTAATTGTTACTATGCAGTTGAAATTATTTCATATTGCATGAGAGGTAATTTGTGTTTTCCAAGAAATTGATCCATTGTCTAATTTATGTAGGTAGATTGTTTGCACTATTCCCTTATTATTCTTTTGATGAATACAAGGAATGTAGTAATATCCTCTATTTCACTGCTAATGTTGATAATTTCTGTCTTTTTTTTCCCCTGTCAGTCTTGCTAGAGGCTTGGCAATTTTATTTATCTTGTTCAAAGAGCCAGATTTCTGGTTGATTTTCTATATATTTTTGTAAAAGATTTTATTTCTTTATTTGACAGAGAGAAACACAGCTAGAGAGGGAACACAAGCAGAGGGAGGGAGAGAGGGAGAAGCAGGTTTTCTGCTCGAACCCGGGTATCCAGGATCTTGACCTGAGCCGAAGGCAGATACTTAACCAACTGAGCCACCCAGGTGCCCCGATTTTCTATATTTTTAAATACCTTTCTCCCCCATTTTATTGAGACATAACTGAAATATAACATTATATTAGTTTAAAGTGTGCAATGTAACGATTTCAAGTATGGACATACACCAAAGTGTGAGTCTAGTTAACATCCATCATCTCACATAGTTACAGTTTTTTTCTTGTAATGAAAATTTTAAGATCTGCTCTCTTAACAACTCCTAAATAAACAATACAGTATTGTTAAGTATAGTCACCATGCAGTACATTACATCCCCCAGAACTTCTTGATCTTAGAACTGGAAGTTTCTACCCTTTGAGCCCCTTCATCCATTTCCCTACCTCTACAGGGGCAACCACCAACATATTGTTTCTATGAGTTGTTTATTTTTAAGATTTCAGATTCCATATGGAGGTGAAATCATACAATATTTTTCTTTGTCTGACTTATTTCACACAGGTTAATGCCCTCAAAGTCCATCTATATTGTTGCAAATCACAGGATTTCTCTTTTTCTAATAGCTAAACAATGTTCCATTGTATGTGTGTGTATATATCACATTTTATACATATATACACATATATGTATATGTATACATTTATGTGTAAATCACATGTTCTTTTTCCGTTCATCTATTGACAGACCCTTAGGGTGTTTTCCATATCTTGGCTGTTGCAAGTAATACTGTAATGAATATGGGAGTGCATATATATCTGTTAGTGGTTTTATTACCCTCAGATATATACTCAGAAGTGGAATTGCTGGATCATATGGTAGTTCTATTTTTAATTCTTTGAGCAAACTCCATACTGTTTTCCACAGTGGCTGCACCAATTTACATTCCCATCCATAGTGCATGAGAGTTCCTATTTGTCCACCTTCTCACCAATACTTGTTATTTCTTGTCTTTTTAATATTAGCCATTCTAACTAGTGTGAGGTGATATCTCACTGTGGATTTGGTCTGCATTTCCCTGATCGTTAGTGATGTCCAGCAACTTTTTATGTACCTGTCGGTCATTTGTATGTCTTTTATTTTATTTAAAATCAATTTATTAACATATATGTTATAGAACATAACATATATGTATTATTATATATACTATATTATATAAAAATATATGTATTATATGTAAATTATTCGCTTCAGAGGTAGAGTTTAGTGATTCATCAGTTGTTTACACAACACCCAGTGCTCATTACATCAGGTGCCTTCCTATATGCTCATTACCCCACTACCCCAACCCCTCACCTATCTCCCCTCCAGCAACCCTCAGTTTATTTCCTAGAGTTAAGAATATGTCTTCTTTGGAAATAATGTCTATTCAGGTCCTCTGCCCATTTTGAAATCAGATTGAATTTTTTTGCTATTGAGATGTCTGAGTTCTTTATATATTTTGGATATTAACCCCTTTTCAGATATTTTTTTCCCATTTGGTGGGTTGCCTTTTCACTTTTTAATGATTTCCTGTGCTGTGCAGAAACCTTTTAGTTTGAGGTAGCTCCACTAGTTTTTTTTGTTTGTTTTTGGTGTCAGATGCCAAAAAATCATTGCCAAGACTGATGTCAAGGAGCCTACCTACCCCCTATGTTTTTTGTATTTTTCTTTTCCTATGAGCTTTATAGTTTCAGGTCTTACATTCAAGTCTTTAATTCATTTTGAGTTGATTTTTGTGTATAGTGTAAAAAAGGAGTCCAATTTCATTCTTTTGCATGTGGCCATCCAGGTTTCCTGACCATTTATTGAAGAGAGTATCCTTCCCCCATTGTATATTGGCTCTTTTATCATAAATTAATTGACCATATATACATGGGTTTATTTCTGGACTCCCTATTCTGTTCCATTGACATATGTGGCTGCTTTTATGCTTATACTATCCTGTGTTGACTGTAATATTATAATATAGTTTGAAATCAAGAAGTGTGATATAGATTTTCTCTATTTTTAATCTCCTTCATGTCTGTTACTTGTTAATTTATTCTTTCTGTTCTATTTTGGGTTTATTTTGCTCTTTTTTCCTAATTTCCTCATATAGAAACTTAGATTATTGATTTGAGACTTTTCCTCTTTTATAACTTACACATTTAATTTATAAATTTTCTTCTCAACACTATGCTAACCCTTTCCCATAAATGTTGATATGATGTGTTTTTTTGCCCAGTTCCATGTACTTTTTATTTCCCTTGAGACTTCCTCTTTAACCCAGGGATTGCTTAGAAATATGTTTTTTATAGTCTCCAAGTGTTTGGAGCTTTTCATCTTATTTTTCTCCTACTTATTTGTAGTTGATTCCATTGTGGTCAGGGAATATATCCTGTATGATTTCAATTCTTTTAAATTTGTTGGGATTTTTTTTATGACCCAGGATATACTCTATCTTGATATATTTCTGTGGGCACTTGAAAATAATGTGTATTCTTCTGGTGGTGGTGGAGCGTTGGTTGGTGGTGTTACATTTTATTACATTATTGCTGATTTTCTGTTTAGTTGTTCTATCAGTTGTTGAAAGAAGAGTGTTAGGGCGCCTGGGTGGTTCAGTTTGTTGAGCGACTGCCTTGGGCTTGGGTCATGATCGTAGAGTCCTGGGATGGAGTCCCACATCAGGCTCCCTGCTGGCGGGAGGCCTGCTTCTCCCTCTCTCACTCCCGCCTGCTTGCGTTCCCTCTCTCGTTGTGTTTCTCTCTGTCAAATAAATAAATAAAATCTTAAAAAAAAAAAGAGTGTTGACTCTAACTATAATTATGGATTTGTCTGTTTCTCTTTTTAGTTCTATCATTTTTTGCTTTGTATGTTTTGCAGCTCTCATTTGGTGCATACACATTTAGGATTGCTCTGCCTAGAAAGGTGGATTGATTCTTTTATCATTATATAATGTCCCACTCTGTCTCTGGTAACTTCCTTTCCCCTGGAGTCTACTTTACTGGACATTAATATAGACATGCCCTCTTTGGGATAAGAAATTTTTTCATGTTGTATCTTTTTCCATCCTTTTGCTCTTAACCTGTCTATATCATTATATTTGGGTTTTTAAATTTTTTTATTTGAGTGTAGTTGACACACAATATTACATTAGTTTCAGGTATCTCACTTAGAGAGTAGTATAAGGAGCATGTTGTTAATTTTTTTCTCAAACTCTGTTATTGACATGTTCTTGATTAATAATAAAATTTAACTACCATTTATAGCAATCCAGATTAAGTTATAGTTGCATCCTAGCCTCTGTCTATTTCTCCTTTTTAAAAATTTTTTATTTAGAGGTGCCTGGGTGGCTCAGTGGGTTAAGGCCTCTGCCTTCAGGTCAGGTCATGATCTCAGGGTCCTGGGATCGAGGCCCGTGTCGGGCTCTCTGCTCAGCCGGGAGCCTGCTTCCTCTCTGCCTACTTGTGATCTCTCTCTCTGTCAAATAAGTAAATAAAATCTTTAAATAAAAAAATTAAATAAATACATTTTTATTTAAATTTAATTTAATTAACATATAGTATATTATTAGTTTCAGAGGTAGAATTTAGAGATTCATCAGTTGCCTGTAATACCCAGTGTTCATTCTATCACATGCCTCCTTTATGCCCATTACCCAGTTACACCATCCCCCAGCAGCCTCCTCTCCAGAGACTCCATGTTAAGAGTCTCTTGGGGTGCCTGGGTGGCTCGGTGGGTTAAAACCTCTGCCTTCAGCTCAGGTCCTGATCTCAGGGTCCTGGGATCAGGCCCCACATCGGTCTCTCTGCTCAACAGGGAGCCTGCTTCCCCTCTCTCTCCCTGCCAGCCTCTCTGCCTACCTGTGATCTATCTCTCTGTCAAATAAATAAAATCAAATCTTTAAAAAAAATAGTTTCTTATGGTTTGTCTCCCTCTCTGATTTCATCTTGTTTTATTTTTTTCCTCTATTCCCCCATGACCCTGTTTTGTTTCTTAAATTCCACATGTGAGTAAAATCATGACATTTGTCTTTCTCTGACTGATTTATTTCACTTGGCATAATACCTTCTAGTTCCATTCACATCATTGCAAATGGCAATATTTCATTCTTTTGGATGACTGATATATATATCATCCGGGCTGGCATGGATATATATATATATATCCGGGCTGTGTGTGTCCAGAGAATATAATATATATATATATATATATATTATATGTATATAATATATATATATATAATACATATATATTAATATATATATCACATCTTCTCTATCCATTCATCTGTCAATGGACATCTGGTTCTTTCTGTAGTTTGTCTGTTGCTGCTATAAACATTGGGGTACATATGTCCCTTTGAATCACTATGTTTGTATCCTTTGGATAAATACCGAGTAGTGCAATTGCTAGGTCGTAAGGTAGCTCTATTTTTAACTTCATGAGGGACCTCCATACTGCTTTCCAGAGTGGCTGCACCAGTTTACATTATCACCAACAGTGTAAGAGGGTTCCCCTATCTCTTCATCCTTGCCAACATCTGTTGTTTCCTGAGTTGTTAATTTTAGCCATTCTGACTGGTGTGAGGTTTGATCTCATTGTGGTTTTGATTTGTATTTCCCTGATGCTGAGTGACATGTAGCATTTTTTCATATGTCTGTTGGCCATTTGTATGTCTTTGAAGAAATATCTATTCATGTCCTCTCACTTGACTGAATGTTTTGTTTTTTGGGTGTTAAGTTTGATAAGTTCTTTATAGATTTTGGATACTGATCCTTTATCTGATAAGAAATTTGCAAATATCCTCTCCCATTCTGTAGGTAGCCTTTTAGTTTTGTCGACTGTTTCCTTTGCTGTGTAAAAGTTTTTTATCTTAATGAAGTCCCAATAGTTCACTTTTGCTTTTGTCCCCCTTGCCTTTGAAGATGTGTCTAGAAAGAAGTTGCTGTGGCTGAGGCCAGAGAGGATGCTGCCTGTGTTCTCCTCTAGGATTTTGATGGATTCCTGCCTCACATGTAGGTCTTTCGTTCATTTTGAGTTTATTTTTGTGTATGATACAAGAAAGTGATCCAGTTTCATTCTTCTGCATGTGGCTGTCCAATAGTCTCAACACCATTTGTCTTTTTTCCATTGGATATTCTTTCCTGCTTTATTGAGGATTAGTTGACCACAGAGTTGAAGGTCCACTTCTGAGGTCTGTATTATGGTCCATTATCTATGTGTTGTTTTTGTGTTAGTACCATACCGTCTTGATGATTACAGTTTTGTAATACAGCTTGTAGTCTGGAATTGTGATGCCTCCAGGTTTGATTTTCTTTTTCAACATTCCTTTGGCTATTTGGGGTCTTTTCTGGTTCCATACAAATTTTAGGATTGTTGTTCCAGCTCTGTGAAAAATATTGATGGTATTTTGGTAGGGATTGCATTGAATATACAGATTGCTCTAGGTAGCTTTGACATTTAAAACAATATTTGTTCTTCCAATCCATGATCATGGAATATTTTTCCATGTATTTGTGTCTTTTTCAATTTCTTTCATATGTGTACTATAGTTTTCAGAGTACAGATCCTTTACCTGTTTGGTTAAGTTTAATCTTAGGTATCTTGTGGTTTTTGGTGCAGTTGTGTAAATGGGATTGATTCCTTGATTTCTCTTTCTTCTGCCTCATTGTTAGTGTACAGAAATGCAACTGACTTCTGTGCATTGTTTTTATATCCTGTGACTTTGCTGAATTCCTGTATCAGTTCTAGCAGTTTTCGGCTGGCGTCTTTTGGGTTTTCTGCATAGAGTATCATGTCATCTGAGAAGAGTGAAAGTTTGATTTCTTTGCCGACTCTGATGCCTTTTATTTCTTTTTGTTGTGTGATTGCTGAGGATAGGATTTCCAGAGTTATGTTGAACAACAGCGGTGAGAGTGGACATCCCTATTGTGTTCCTGACCTTAGGGGAAAAGCTCTCGGTTTTTCCCTGTTGAGGATGATATTCACTGTAGGTTTTTCATATATGACTTGTATGTATATCATTATATTTGAAGTGAGTTTCTATATAGATAGCATAGTGTTGGTTTCTGTTTTTTAATCCATTCTGCCAATCTCTATTAAATTACTGTAGTTAAGCCATTTAAATTTAGTGTAAATGATGATTTGTAGGGCTTTAGTCTGCCATTTTATTTTGTTTATTTATTTTCTGTTTTCAATTTATTTGTTTCCTTTTTCTTACCTACCAGTGGGTTGCTTTTTTAGAGCTCCATTTTGATTTATCAATACTGTTTCTGAGTATAGAAACACTATTAAATTTGTATAGACTTTTTACTGGTTGTGCTAAGTAATGAATTGTACATACATAACTTATCAGTCTACTGATGTCATCATTTTACCAGTTGAAGTATAAAACCTTAGTGTCCTTCATGTCCTTTTATCCTCACCTTATAATATTTATAATATAACTTTTCTAAAATGTTTCTTCTGTATACATGTAAGACCACAGAAACCAGTGTTATAATTTCTGCTTCACCCACTAGAAGAAATTTGGGAAACTCAAAAGAAGAAGGAAAGTCTATTTTATTTACCCATATTTTTGCTTTCTGTGCTCTTTCCTTCTTTTTCCTGATGTTTCAAAGTTCTTTACTATTATTATAATTTTATTATCTTTCTGTTTAGGGAACTTTCTTTAGCTATTCTTTTAAGGTAAATATGCTGGTGACAAATTCTTTTAGTTTCCCTTCATCTGAGAATGACTTGATATCCTCTTCATTCCTAAAAATATTTTTACTGGTTATAGGATTTTGATTGACAGTTCTTTTCTTTCAGTTCTTGAAAAAATACTATACTGCTTGTCTGGCTTCCATTGTGTCTGATGAGAAATCTGCTGTCATTCTAATTCCTTTTTCTTTAGAGGTAAAATATAGTTTTTCTCTGACTGCTTTTAAGATGTTTTCCTTTGTTTTTAGTTTTCAGAAGTCTAATTGTGATGTGTCTTATTGTGGATTTCTTTGGATTTATCTTATTTGAGATTCACTAAGCTTCTTAAATCTATAGGCTTACTTCTGTTGCCAAACTTGTGAAATTTTCAGCTGTTATTTCTTTTCTTTCCTTCCCACTTTATTTAAGCATAACTGACATAAAAAAAACATGCTGCATATAACGAATGCATATAATTTGGTGAGTTTGGATATATATATATTATATATTATATATGTAAATATATATATATATTTGGATATATATATATACGCACACTTGCATTACCATCACCTTAATCAAAAGAAACATATTAAACATATTGATCACTTCTAAAAATTTCCTTGTGCCCCATTTTTGTTGATTTGTTTGTTTACTTGCTTGTTTTGTGGTAAGAGCACTTAATATGAGATCTACACTCGTAACAAATTTTGAAGTGCACCATTGTGCACTCTCATTTCTTCTAGAGCTTTTCAGTCCCACGCCCTTGCCCCTCCCCTTCTGGAACTCTGATGGCACAAATGTTAGATCTTTTATTATAGTCCCACAGATCCCTAATGCTCTGTCCTCTTTTTGTTTCCTCTTTATTTTCTCTCTGTTGTTCAAATTGACTACTTTCTTTCATTTTGTCTTCCAATTTACTAATTCTTTCCTCTGTCCCCTCCATTCTCTGCTGAGTCCATCTTCTGAGATTTTTATTTAGGTTATTTTATTGTATTTAGAACTTACATTTCTAAAATTTCCATTTTGTTCTCCTTTATATCCTCTATTGCTTTGTCCAGGCTTTCTAATTATTTCAGTGATTCTGGGTTTATCATAATTGTTCACTGAAGCCTTTTTATTGATGGCTGTTTTAAGGTCTTCGTCAGATGATTCTAACATTTCCATCATCTTGGTGTTGGCATCCAGTTGGTTGTTATTCATTCAGTTTGGAATCATCCTGGTTCTTGGTGTGATGAGTGATTTCCTATTGAAACCTGGATATTTTTGTATTATTTAAACCTTCTGTTTAGCTGGGTTTCTTTGGCACCATTTCTACAGGAGAAGGTAAAGGGAGGGTCACATCCTCATTACTGACAGTAGGAGCTAGAAGTCCAAGTTTCCCACTCAGCCTCCATTGAAATCCAAGGGGGGAGGTTCCTCATTACTGCTGGGCTGAGATGAGAGGCTTGGCTCCCCATGTGGTCTCTACTGACACTTTGTGAAGGTAACTTTATTACTGCTAGGATATGATGAAAGCCTTGACTCTCCACTAGACCTCCTCTGACACCACCCCAGTGGGGAGTGGGAGAAATACCTTATTAGTCCCAGATGGAGGTAGCATTCCAGGCTCCCTATGCAATAGGAGCAGGGAGGTATTAATGGCCAACAGAGATGAAAATCCCAGATCCCTGCTTGAACTTCTCTGACACCACCTCAGCAGGGATGTTGGGATGCCTTGTTATAGCCTCACACATGTCAAAAATGTAGCTCCCTTTTACCCTTTTCTGGTATGGTTTCTCTGATGTTTAATTCAGGTAACAGTTATTGTCTAAAAATTTTCTGTCTTGCTAAACTGTCCTCTACCTGGTCATTGGGCTATAGAGAGCAGGCTTTTTTGTTAGAGCTTTTTTTTGTTTTTTTCCCATTGGTGTTCCCAAGTTGCCAGCTTCTTCTGCTAAATCTCTTTATAGGACATTTTGAATCCTGTTTGAGCTTGGCGTATCTGTGCCTGCATTGCATGGGGCTGTTTTTGGTTTTCATTTTGTATTTTTTGTGGATTTTTGGATTTTGTTTATTTATTTATCAGAGAAAGAGCACACGAGCAGGGAGAATAGCAGGCAGAGGGAGAAGCAGGCTCCTACTAAGCAAGGAGCCTAATGTGGGACTTGATCCCAGCACCCTGGGATCATGACCTGAACCAAACGCAGATGCTGAGCCACCCAAGTGCCCCTGCGTGGGGCTGTTGTAGCAGCACTGTGAGGACCCCTGGAAGACCATATGGATGCTGTCTGCCCCAAGGGGCCTCCAGAACATGGACAGAGACAACCATGATTTACAGACAGGAACATAACATGGATAATGGAGGCGGGGGCAGGGCGATGAGTCATTGGTAGTTTCTTCAGTTGTGTTTTCAGTATTTAAAGAGCGATTTTCTTCATCGTGTGTCCAACTTTTATTATTTCTTTTGTTGTTGTTGTTATTACGAAGAGTTCACAGCCATTACAGGAAAAATGAGAAATTAATGTTGAGGAAAAAGAAGTTAACCTAAATCCCATCACCAGAGAGAAGGACTATTAACTTTTTGGTGCATGTCCTTGCTGTCTTTTCTTTTGAGTGTGTATATACACATGCATAAATATATGTATATCTGTTTCTAAAATCAAATAGAATAACATTAAATGTAGTTTTATTCAGTTTTATATTTGAAAGTAATTTAAAACTAACAAAAAGTTGCAAGAATAAAATACAAAGAACACCCATAGAGCACCTGGGTGGCTCAGTGGGTTAAAGCCTCTGCCTTCGGCTTAGGTCATGATCTCAGGGTCCTGGGATCGAGGCCCGTGTCGGGCTCTCTGCTCAGCGGGGAGCCTGTTTCCTCTGCTCTCTCTGCCTGCCTCCCTGCCTACTTGTGATCTCTCTCTGTGTCAAATAAATAAATAAAATCTTAAAAAAAAAGAACACCCATATCCCCTTTACCCAGATTTACCAAGTGTTTCCATGTTGCCCCATATCTTCATCCTTTTCTCTCTTCTTTCCAGTCTCTTTACGCCTCAATATTTCAGTGTCTATTTTCTAAGAACAAAGGCACTTATTTGCATAACCACAGGACAATTAGCATTGTTATAGTAGTGTTATCTATAAATCATTGTTCAAATATTGCCAACTGTCCTAATAATATTTGTTTAGCTTTTTTTTCTGGTCCAGTATTTATTCTAAAATCATATGGCTATATTTAGTTTTCATGTCTCTTTAGTTTCCTTTAATCTGGAGCCATTCCTCAGCCTTTATTTGTCTTTCTTGACTTTAAATTTTTTAAGGAGCACAGGATAGGTATTTCACAAAATGTACCTCCATCTGGGTTTGTCTGATCTTTCCTCCTGATCAGACTCAGGTAATGCCTTTTAACAGGAATACCACTGAGGTGATGTTGTGTCCTTCTCTGGGCATCTTATCAAGAGGCACTTGATATAAGTTTGCTCTGTTTTGATAATGTTAACTATTATCTCTTGGTTGAAATGGTGTGTTCCAGGTTTCTCCCCTGTAAAGTTATTATCTTCTTCTTTGTATTAGTAGACAATTTGTGGAGTGATACTCAGAAACTGTGTAAATATCCTCTTCCTCATCAAATATTCACCCATAACTTTTAGCATCCGTTTTGTGAATCACTTGTTACTGTGATGGTTGCAAAAGGTTATTTTCTCATTTCAATAATCTGTTCTACATGTACTAGTTGACATTCTATTACAGGGATGTGGTTTCTCTTTATGCATTTTTTTTCACTGAATTTTAGTGCCTATTGCAATATCACAGTGCAGTTCTGGTACTAACCACCTAGAGTTATCACAGATTCCACAGGGTTAAGGGCACAGCCTCCCGCAAGACTGTCCTCACTTCAGATGCCAGTCACACTTTGGGGGACCCCAATTCACTCACTCTTTTGACCAACAAGTTGCAAGTTTGGGCAGTTCATATGACCCCCTCAAGTTTGATGATTTGCTATGATGACTCACAGATTTTAGGAAAGTGTTATACTTACGATTACAGTTTTATTATGGAAGATATAGATTAGGACCAGCCAAGCAAAGTGACACATAGAGTGAGATTTGAGAGCGTTTCTTTCTTACAAGTCTTTGGTGTTATCTGCCTGGTGCCAGATGTTACACTGAGTTAGGGAATGGAGGCATAAGTCAGACCCAGGGAGTTGCCTGCTGTTGCCTGCTGATGAGAAGGAGGGAAGACCACCCAGGTAGAGGGAATGGCATTGCAAAGACGCAAAGACACAAACCATGTGGTGCTCCCTAGCATGATTAAAACATCAGTCAGAACATTATATATGACATTGGGTGACCGCATTATGGAGAATGAGGATATGCCCTGAACTTTGTACTATGTCCTGTGGGCCAGGAGGGAGAGAGTCTGTGGAAGGAAGTGAGCAGGGCAGTGACAGGGTCATAGCTATGTGACATAATTAGGTTTCTGCACAACACGGAGGATGGATTGCAAGAAGAGGAGGCTCAGAAACTGCCAGAGGTTTTTAGAGAAAAGGCAGGAGATGATGAAGAAGGGTACAGTCTGAGGTGGGAGCCGCAGGCATGTGCAGCAGGGGCGGGTCAAGGTGAGGAGAGGTGCTCTAGGAGAGGCATTGAGGAAAGGACGCTGGGGTGTGTATGCTCTCTTGCCTGGCCCCAGATCCCTCTGATTAGAAGCCTTCTCATTGGCATCCATCTTAGCCCCTGTGCCTCCTCTTCCTACTTTACCTGGTTGCTCATTTCCTCAAACAGGATAAACCCAAAGAAGTCTGCACAAAGACGCATTGTAATTAAACTTCTGAAAACCAAAGACAAAAATCTGGAAACTAGGTCGGATGCAGTATAGCTGATTTACAGAGTTAATAATAACTCCACAAGTGTGCACAGAGCAGGAAACTCTTCATTAATGTGCTATTTTTGCAAGGTTTTTGGTATCAAAATTATGCTATTTCATAAAAGGAACTTGGAAGCTTTTTTTTTTTCCTCTGCACTGAAATGTTTTAAATAGCATTGAAGTTATAGTTTCTCTAAGGATTTGGTTGAGCTCACTGATGGGCCTGATAATTAATTAATTTATTTATTTACTTATTTATTTTTACATCTTTATTAAGATGTTCTCATGAAACTGTCACTACAATCAACATGGTCTTAGATCTTACCCAAGTGACTTCTCCTGGGTCACATATCAGGTGGATGACATCCCCCCCAAATTTTCTTGTGTCCCTTTATAATCCACCCCTCCTCCACTCTTGTCCCCAGGCAACCCTGACCTGCTTTCTCCTATTAAAGATTAGTTTGCATGTTCTAGAATATATGTGAATGTAATCAAACAGTATGGACTCTTTCTCTGTTTGGTTTCCATCACTCAGCCTACTTATTTTGAAACACACCCATGTTGTGTGCATCAGTAGTTCATTTTTATTGCTGAATAGAATCCATTGTATGAATATAAACCATCTGTCTCTACATTCATCAGTTAAGTGACATTTGAGTTGTTTCCAGTTGGGGGCTGTTGTAAATACAGATGCTCTAAACACTTATACTGCATATAGTCTTTGTGTGGACATATGTTACTTAGGAGTAGAAATATTGGGCCACATGATAGGTATATATTTAATTTTTTTAAAGAAACTGCCAAACTATTCCCAAGTGGTTTCATTTTACATTGCCACCAGCAGTGTACAAGAGGTGCAGTCACTCTGTATCTTCACCAACACTAGGTACAGCCAGTCCTCCTATGAGTCTTTGAATGGTTGCAATTTGACAACTTTCTCAATTTCTTCTCTTTATCTTAGGCTTAGGTTGCCTAGCCAAAAGAGGTGGGCATAACTTAGGTACTGATGTTTCATTGCAGGTTAGGGGTGGGGAGTACAGATTGAGGGAAAACTGGAAGGGAAACAGGGAAGGAGAGAAAAGTGAACTCAAGGTGGTACATTGTTTAGCTAGTCACAGGTACACAAGAAAACACAGTAGGTCACTCAGCCATGCGATGTCTCTAGAGAGAAGCCATATGGAACTGGAACATCTTGGAAGAGTATATGGTTAAAGAAGGGAGAGGAATTTAGCCACTGATGGTTTTCTGTCTCCTGTCTCTCTTGGTCCAAATTCACCCCACAGAGTCTTAACTTCCCTGAGTGTGTTGTGTGGCCCTTTGGACAGCTGCTGAGGAAACCAGATCTGACAACCCCAGAGCATAGTGTGGACACCCCAGGACACAGTGCCTCTTCTGAGGAAACAAGAGACTCTGGGCATCCAGTCAGGCTGGACCAGAACATCGGGACCATGTGCATCTTGCAGTGGAGGGTGAGGAGAGGCCGTGCTGAAGCCCAGACAGGACTCTGTGGGAGGCTGAGCCCACAGCAGTTAGGAGATGGACTGATGGAGGGGCCAGAGCTCCAGTGAGCAAGCAAATGAGGGAGGGGTGGTGGCACAACCAATGGAGTGGAGCAAACCTGGAGAGGACCATAAGTTGAGTTGGGTACAATCTTCTGAGATAGCTTATGTCTTAGCACTTCTGATCTTTCACATAGCCCTGGGATGCAGGCAGGGATTTATAGCCCTGCATTTCGGATGAAGAAAGTTGGGTCTTACTAAGTGGTTTGTCCAGGATCATACATCAGATGGGTGACACACTTGGGCCTCTGTCTGGACCCAGTGCTATACAGGATGCCAGGTATTCTCAGATGTACATTTTGGGGACTGTGTCTGATTTGGAGCACCTTCCAGAAGTCAGAGAAGCACATCTCAAATCTTCTGTTGGTTCTTTTTTTAGGCCAGTTTGGGGGAGAAAAGCAGCAGGAGGTCCATATAATAAGGCTGCCATGGGAAGGAGGTTGGAGAATTTGGGGGTTTAGTCCTACTTTGTGTGACTTTAGGCTAGTAATTATTCCCCTTGGATCTCTGTTCATTCAATCAGCAAGTATTTGGCGAGAGTATATGCACTGTGTGCCATACATTGTGCTATTGTGGGGAAGATCAAAATGAGTATAGTGGTCCCTTCCTTAATGAAATTTCTAATCCTGACCCTCCCCTATATTCATGCCTCTTGCCAAGTAGTAGAGTCTCTTTCCTTTTCCCTTGAATAAGGGATGAATAGGGAAATATTGATCTGGCCAATGAATATAACTTCTTACTCCGTGACTTCAACACGACCGTATGAAGAAGCTCTAAATTAACCTGAAGAATGATGAAAGATGTAGGATTGGCCATCCCTGTCCACCCAGCTGACATCAGTTCCCAAAAGCAGAGTCAGCCTGTAGTCAGCCGACAGTTAACCACAGACATGTTAGAGATCCAGTTAATGCCTGAAGAACTGCCTAACTGAGCCAAGCCTATATTAACAACCCACAGAATTGTAAGCTCAATATATTATGGTGGTTGTAAGTCACTAATTTTAAATTGTTTTGTTATACAACAACAGTTAACCAATACAGCATGTAAAATACTTAGCACAATAATCACAGTTTAATGAATAGAGATGGTGATAATGATGATGATGATCACAGTGAAGATGATGGCAGTATCTAAGCTCAGACCACTGTTGGGAACAGAAGAAAAGGTGGCTTCATGACTTCTGCCCTTAAAGGAGCTCATGGCATGACATTATTCCCAAGAAAAAAAGGCAACAAACAATGACTTCTTTTTTTTTTTTTTTAAAGATTTTATTTATTTGACAGAGAGAAACAGCGAGAGAGGGAACACAAGCAGGGGGAGTGAGAGAGGGAGAAGCAGTCCTCCCGCCGAGCAGGGAGCCCTTTGCGGCAGGGAGCCCTTTGCGGCAGGGAGCCCTTTTGCGGCAGGGAGCCCTTTGCGGCAGGGAGCCCTTTGCAGGGCTTGATCCCAGGTCTCTGGGATCATGACCTGAGCCGAAGGCAGTTGCTTAACCAACTGAGCCACCCAGGCGCCCCCAAACAATGACTTCTAATCAACTCCCACTCACTTATTTATTCTTCAGAATCTTGACCAATCATGAAGACCTCAAGCCCCTGCTAAGGAGATTTGACTTCACATCCAATATCAAGATCCACTGACAGGTTCTAAGCTGAGAATGTGGAATAAGGGCTATTTTGGAAAGATCCTGCAGTGAGCAGGAACGGTCAGGGAGAAAGATGACCTGAGGGAAGGAGAAGGCTAATGTCCACCTCCTCCTTACATCTTTCATAGCACCCGTGACCTTTATAATAACTCTGCAGGGCCTGGTGCAACTGACCCTTCACCTTCTTGAATCTTTCTTCCCCATTCTCACTCTGCTCCACTCATGGGCTTCTCTTAGTCCCTTAGACATGCCTTAACTTATCTCCCCTCAGTGCCTTTGCACATATTGTTCTGTTGTCTTCCCTTCTTTCCTGTGTCACTTGTGCTCATCCTTCAAATTTCTGTAACTCACATGTCTCCGAATCCTTAATCTAAACCAGGTCACCCTGAAATACCCACCCCAAACCCTATGCTTTTCTTCTTTGGCAGCTCCCATGGTCTATACTTGTACATGTAATATAAGAGTGATGGTTTGATGAGTATCTATGTCCTCCACAAGACTGTGAACTCTGGTGCATCTGTCTTACTCACTGTTACTCCCAGAGCTTGGCCCAATGCCTGGTGTGTACCAAACATGAACAAAATGGATGTAAAATGAATAGATGCCCTTGAGTGAAAACCCTTTAGGGCAGGATATCCATGCTCACTTAGAATCTCTCTGTCCTGAAATGACAAGAGAGAAAGAGGGTAGAAAGAGACCACAATCCTTAGAGCTCTTTCCTAAGGAAAAATTGGTTGTGTCCTGTAAGTGTTCTGGTTTTCTAGCCAGGGGACACATTTAATCCAGACAATAAATAATCCATCCCACCAACCCTGGTGGCTGAGCAGAAGGTCCTTAAGGAGAGACTGACACAGATGTGGAACACTGAGTTCCTCAACCTCAAGGACACAGAATTCTCCTGCAGGGTTTTAATCATCTATTTGAACAAGGAATGCTTCCCCTAGCCTTGCTTCATAAACAAGTCTGTGATCAGAGGCAAACAAACAACCCCTGTGACGCCTGGAAGATTTCATCTGGGCAGCAGAGAGACTTCACAGAGAAACACACAGAGCTAAAAAGCAAGGAAAACCTTTGTGGCCTTATCTATTGTTCCCATATAGGACTGTCAATGACATCTTTCACGTTCCTTTTCTAGAATTCCTCTTTGCAGTTGGAGCTCCTGGCTTACATATAAATTTTTTTTGTGGTTTTAAGTGTCCTATCTTTCCATTCCTCCCACTATACCATAAGTTGCATGAGGGCAAAGGGCAAGGATGGATCTCCATTACTCTTCACCCATAACTCAGTGGTTGGTACAAAGCTGGCTTCATAAATGTTTGCTGATTGGATGAGGAACTGTGAAAGTTTGAGTTACAAGTGGAATGGAGAGAGGGCAAACAGTCTGAGGATGGGTTCATATATACTTTCTGTAGTTTGAAGCCTAGTAGAGAAATGGAGTGGAGGCTGATGAGATTGGGAGTCTCTGGATCAAGCCATGCCTGAAGCCTTGACCATCATTGAGTTTTCAGTCATTTGTGACAGAATATGCCCTTTGTTGATTAACCTGTGTCCACACAAGGACTTTATAGAAAAACTCATAACATCTGTATTCTTAATAGTTAAAAACTGGAAACAACCTAAATGTCCATCAGCAGGCCAGCAATAAAAGGAGTGAACTACTGACACTTACAACAGTATAGGTGAATCTCATAGATATTATGCTGAGCAGGATAAGCCAGATTCAAAAGACCACATACTGTGTGATTCTATTTAAAAGAATTTCTAGAATGACTTAACAAAACTATGGTGAAATGATTCAGATTGGTTGGTTGCCTTTCGTGAAGTGGGAAGTGACCAGAAAGGGAAGTGAAGGAACTTTCTGAGGAGCTGGAAATATTTTATATCTTGATACGGGTGATAGTTACATGCATGTACACATATGTAAAAGCTGTGCTTTTAAAATGTATGCATTTGGGGGCACCTGGGTGACACAGTCAGTTAAGCGTTTGACTCTTGGTTTCAGCTCAGGTCATGATCTCAGGGTCATGGAATTGAGCCTCACTTTGGACTCCAAGCTCAGTGTGGAATCTGTTTGAGATTCTCTCTCCTCCGGCCCGTCCTCTCATGCTCTCTCTATCAAATAAATAAATCTTTAAGAAGTGATTAAAAAATAAAATAAAACACATGCATTTTACTGTGTGTAAATTACACCTTAATTTTTTTTTTTTAAGCTGAGGATTAGATTCTCTCTGAGGTCATTCTAATTCTTTTGAGTTTAGGATTCTAGGGTAATTGTTCCCCATTTCTGAGTTCCTTTGGTATCCTGCAGCAGAAGACATTAAGATAGAAAACTGGAAATCTGGGCAGTGGCCCGGCAGAGTTGTGGGGGAGCAGAAACTGAGTAAAAGCAGAGTAAGCCAGCTGGTGGCCAAAAGAAGCAGAGACACAAAGAGAAGGGAGAGAGGGAGGAAAGAGAAATGAGAGACAGATAAAGGAAGACAAAAGAGAGACTGGGAGAAGGGCAAGGAGACAGATGCAGAGAGTGAGACAGAGAGAGACTCACAGACAGAGTCACAGAACGAGTGACAGAAGGAGACTAAGAGAGACAGAGAAAGATGAAGAGCTAGAAACCCAGAAAGAGGATTTGGGCAGGGGCTGGAGGGAGAGGGAAAGAGAGAAAGGAAGAAGAGAGGAAGAGAGACACACAGGGAGAGTTAAGGAAAGGAACTTAGATTACTGTATGTGGGCCCCAGCAAGGTAGTCATTTTGCCTTTTGCCAGATTTTTCCACTCACTGCCATATCCCACAGGGACATGCCACACTTGTCCTTGAATCTCTCCAGCTTGCAGCTCTGCCTGCTTCCAATGAAAAATTGCTTCCTTTGTGCTGACTTCCTTGTGCAGCCATGAAAGTCCTCCCCTCCCCGCCCAAGCTGTGTGGTCATTCTCCCTTTGTGTGCCATCCTCACCCCAAGGATGCGTGTGTCCACACGGTAGGGACCTGCTGTCATCAGGCTCATCTTCCAGTCTTCCATACCTGTGCCCAGCGGGCAAGGGTCAACTTGTCAAGTTGACACATCCATTTATTTTTTCCTGCCAGGAAGTCCAGGGTGTTGCAGGAATCTTGCACCTTTCAGTTGTGTTTGAAACAGTGGCCCCAGCCACTGCGCCAACCCATCAGGTCCTGGTTGTAGGGCTGGGAGGGACTGGTGGGGGCACTGTTGGGTAGTTGCACTCTTATACAGGACAGAAGGAGTGGTGAATTCAGGAAGTCCAGATCAGAAAGCACTGGAGAGCCAGCCAAAGCATGTGAGTCCTAAATGGGAAGATCAATCACACAGTGAGTCCAGAAGCATTCAGAATGTGGAGCTTGCTTGGGGAAGAGGTACAGGGCTAAAATTGAATTAAGCAAAGGTGTAGGAGGGTCTCTTGGGGCTGATGTGCTGGAAAGACCCGTGGGCGGGCATGTTGTGTGTCTGTGTGTCTGTTACACAATTTCCCAGTGGCTGTTGAACTTAGGCCAAGCAACCAAGACCAAGATCCTCCTTCCTCCCCCTTCCTGCCAGGCAGCCAGAAAGCCTAGGGTCTCAGCTGAGTAGATTAACTATTAAATTATCACATAAGAAGCCCAATTTAAGACTTAAGGGATGGCACCAAGTGTGGATTTTGCTAGACTTCTCTCATCCGCTGCCAAGACAGCTTCCTTTAAGGACAGCCCTAACCACATGTTGGCCATGCCTCAGTTTGATGTGCAGGATGGCTGTGCCCACAGCCCCTTCTATGAACTGACACTTTCCTGACAGCACAGCTCTGAGATCTGGGATTTTCCATCTTTTTGTTCCCAGATGGCTCCATCTGAGGCCCTAGAGCTTTAGGAATGTGTTTCGCCTGGGTCCCAGGGGTGACACTAATGAGTTCTGATTTTTCTTCCGTTCTCTCTGGCTGGGATGTGGTTCTGAGCGTGGGTGGAGGAATTCTTGAGTGTGGTTCTTGTTTGCATCTTTGGAAATCCTCTGGCAGGAAGAGAGGTCAGGACATGGTGTCTGTTCTAACAGGAGCTGCATTGGGGATTCTAATTGACAGGGAGGTGGGTCTTAGAAGAGCTGGGAAGGAAGCAGGACTAGCTTTTATTTCTCCTCCTACCCCTACTTTTGTTTCATGATTGCACTCCTTTTTTCAGGGATTTAAAAAAAAATTTATTTTTAAACAGGTTTCTGGTCTACCACTCATTCATTGTGTGACCTGGGTCCACCCACTTGCCATCTCTGCTCCTTGAATACCTCACCTGTCTATGCTTCTTCCAACATAGTGATTCAAGACTTCTCTGAGCTCCAAATTTGCCAGTCCTCTGGAAAAAAATCACTTTTTTCCTCACTTTCCAAAACCAAAGAACAAGAACCAGTATGCAATTGGTTATCTCTTTGCCCCAACAGTGAGCATGGTTTCTCAGCGGGCAGAATTAGCATGATGGTCTTCTAGCTGTAGAGAAGAAGAAATGCTATAACAAGGTCGAAAGGGATTTGCAAACTAAAATGAGTGATGCGAATATTTACACCAATATCTGCCCCAAACCTCTCCCAGGTACCACATGCTATATTCTTTTTTGGATTTTTGTTTTTGTTTTTTTGCTCTGTGTGTGTGTGTGTGTGTGTGTGTGTGTGTGTGTGTGTGTGTGTGTTGATATATATGTTTGGCATGTATGTATTGGTATGGCTGTGTGTTGTGCGTGTGTGTGTGTGTGTGACTGGAATATGTGTGTATTGATGTGGCTGTATGTCATGTGTATGCTGTATGTGGAGTTAGGGAGTTATTGCATGTAAAGCCTTGGGCGTAGAACATAGTAAATTCTCAATAAATGGGAGTCATTATGAAAGCTTAGAACTTCTGTTTGTTTTTTGTTGTTTTTTTTTAACTTTATTTTCTTTATCAAGGTGTAACATTCACTGAACTGTATAGAGCTTGATGGATTTTTGTATGTGTATTTGTGCATGTGACCACTACCCAAATCAAGATATGGAGCACGTCCAGCTCCTAGCTGCTTCCTTTGCAGCATCAGTATCAGTCCTGACTTTTATCATAGATTGGTTGTTGGTGTTTTCAGACTTCACATGAATGGACCCATACAGTATATACCCTTCCATGTCTGGCTTATTCAGTCCAGCATATTGTCTTTGAGAATCCATATTGTGTTTGGCAGCAGCTCTTCTCTTTTACCTTCTGGGTGGTGTGGCATTGTACAAACTTACCACCATGTGCTCATCCATTCTCCTGTTGGTGGCCATTCTGTCAGTTGCCAGTTTGGGCCATGATGAGTAAAGCTGTGTGAACAGGGTTTTAGCGAACATAAGAACTGATCTCAGTTAGGTATCTACCCAGAAGAGAATTTCCCTGGGTCATAGGGTATATGGCATCCTTGTTGCCAGTTTTCTGAAGTGGCTCTAAGTTACCATCCAAACAGCAACAGTGGAGATTTCCAGTTGCTTTATACCCATCTACATCCTTGCTGTCACCGTGAGTTTCGCCAGAGGCAGTTGGTGTGATGGAATCTGGATGGCAAGGTATCTCTTAGGGTCAGAGAAAGAGGAGGAGCAGAAATGGGCAGAAGGAGAAACTGATCTGCAATGCAGGCCAACAGAGCCCCAGTCAATCCAGCAGGAAGCCCTGGGGTGAGGACTGCCTACCCAGCAACTATTTCATTGGAAACAGCAGACCTAGAACCCTGCCTCATTCGATTCCCAGATGTGGACTGCCGTGGTAGGGCCATGGCCCCAGGCAAGGTGGCTCTCCGAAGCAGGGGCAGGTGTTGAAAGAGCTGCCAGTTACCTGCTGACGACACTCCCTGTAGGCGGCTGGTCCCCAAGCCCTCCCTCAAAGAGAGATCTCTCTGCTCCAGTACATACATACTAACCATTGGATGAGCGGTGTGATAGTATCCAACCGAGATTCTAATCAGCATTTCTATAACTCATGATACTTTTGCACTTCTTGGCCTTTTGAATATCTTCTTCTGTACAGTGCCTATGCAAGTTTTGGCCCATTAAAAAATTGTGATGTTGGAGCACCTGGGTGGCTCAGTTGGTTAAGCGACTGCCTTTGGCTCAGGTCATGATCCCGGCGTCCTGGGATCAAGCCCCACATCGGGCTCCCTGCTTGGCGGAAAGCCTGCTTCTCCCTCTCTCGCTCCCCCTGCTTGTGTTCCCTCTCTGGCTGTGTTTCTGTCTGTCAAATAAATAAAATCTTAAAAAAAAATTGTGATGTTTATCTTTTTATTTTTTTAAAGATTTATTTATTTATTTATTTTGAGAGTGAGAAAGAAAGAGAACACGCACTCGAGTGCAGGGTCAGGGAAGGGCAGAGGGGAGGGAGAGAGAGTCTTAAGCAGACTCCTTGCTGAGCACTGAGCCTGAATTGGGCTTTGACCTTATTACCCTGAGATCATGATCCAGCAGAAACCTAGAGTCTGAGCAGAAACCTAGAGTCTGATGCCTAGCTAACTCTGCCACCCAGGTGCCCCTATCATTTCCTTATTAATTTTCTTATTAATTTCTTATTAATTTTCTTATTAATAAAGTTCTTTACATATGCCAGGTAGGAGTTATTTTTCATAGATGTACTGTAAATTTACCTTCTCTCAGCCTGTTTTGTTTAGGAAATTTTTTCCTATCCCAGGGTCATGAAGATATTCTATTATTTTTTTTCTGGGTTTATTATTTTACTTTTTAAAAAAGATTTTACTTATTTATTTGATACTACACTTGATCTTATCCAAAAAGCCAAGAAGCGATTACTACTTATTTATTTGAGAGAGAGAGAGAGTGGCAGAGGGAGAAGGAGACTACTCGCTGAGCAGGGAGCCTGAAATGGGGCTCAATTCCAGGACCCTGGGATCAAGACCTGAGCAGAAGGCAGATGCTTACCTGGCTGAACCACTCAAATGCCCCTTTATTTTATGATCCATCTCCAGATTAACATTTGTATATGGTGTGAGGTAGGTTTGTTTTTTCCCATATGGAAATTCACTTGAGCTAATACTATTCGCTAAAAGGATCAACTTTCCCCAACTGAATTATAGGGCATCTTTACTATAAATCAGCTAATGGAATATGTGTTGGTCTCCGTCCGGGGTCCTTATTCTGGCCCATTCGACAGAATTATGCTCTCTTATGCAGAATTATGGTGTCTTACCTTCTGTGGATACTTAAAAACTCTCAACATTTGGTAGTGTTAAGTCAACTTTTTTCTTTTCTTTTTTTTTTTTTTTAAAGATTTTATTTATTTGACAGAGAGAAACACAGCCAGAGAGGGAACACAAGCAGGGAGAGTGAGAGAGGGAGAAGGAGGCTTCCCGCCGAGCAGGAAGCCCGATGTGGGACTCGATCCTGGGTCTCCGGGATCATGACCTGAGCTGAAGGCAGTCGCTTAACCAACTGAGCCACCCAGGCGCCCCAAGTCAACTTTTTTCTTTTCTGAGATTGAACTTGCCTATTCTAGGACCTTTGAATCTCCATATAAATTTTAAAACCAACTTACAAGTTTCCTCAAAAATATCTGCTGGGGGGTGCCTGGATGGCTCAGAGGGTTAAGCCTCTGCCTTCGGCCTCAGGTCATGATCTCAGGGTCCTAGGATCGAGGCCCGCATCAGGCTCTCTGCTCAGCAAGGAGCCTGCTTCCCTCTCTTTCTCTGCCTGCCTCTCTGCCTACTTGTGATCTTTTTCTCTGTCAAATAAATAAATAAATAAATAAATAAATAAATAAATAAATAGATAAATATATTTTTTAAAATATCTGCTGGAATATTGATCTACATTGGGTCTACATTGAATATGCAAAACTATTTTGGGACAATTGACATCTTCGTAATATTAAGTTGGCCAATCAGTGACTATGGTATAGTTTTCCATTTAGGCCTTCTTCAGTTTCTCTGCAATGTTTTATAGTTTTTATCATAGAGATCTTTTACCACTTTCATAAGATTTATTCATAAATATCTGATGATTTCTAGTATTAATATAAATGATATTTAAAATTTTTCATTTTCTGGTTGTTGCTAGTATATAGAAATTCCATTGATTGTTGTATGTAGATTATGGTCAGCAGTCTTGTTAAATCTATTCATTCATTCTTTTTTTTTTTTTTTTTTTAAAGATTTTATTTATTTATTTGACAGAGAGAGATCACAAGTAGGCAGAGAGGCAGGCAGAGAGAGAGGAGGAAGCAGACTCCCCGCTGAGCAGAGAGCCCGATGTGGGCCTCGATCCCAGGACCCTGAGATCATGACCTGAGCTGAAAGCAGAGGCTTTAACCCACTGAGCCACCCAGGCGCCCCCTATTCATTCATTCTGATAGTTTGCAGATTATTTGGATTTTTCCATATATAGTATCATCTGAAATCATGACTGTACGTTTCCTTTCTGATCCTTATCTATTTTATTTTTATTTTTCTTGCCTTATTGACATGACTGGGTCCCACCCTATGACATTGGATAGAAATGTTAGTGGTGAACATTGTTTTCTTGATCCTATCCTTAGGAAAAAGCATTCAATATTTTACCGTTAATGATGACATTAGCTCTGTGTATGTGTGCATGTTTGTGTGTATGTGTGTCTGTCAGTCTCTGTGTGTTTCTGTATGCTCAACAGATTCCCTTTATCAGATTAAGGAAGTTCTGTCTGATACTCTTTTCTCAGAGTTTTTAATCATGAGTAGGCATTGAATTTTAACAAATATTTTTCTGTATCTATTGGGTTTAGCTCACATATAAGCTATAGCTCTCAAAAGCTGAGAAATGATTTGTGACTGGTGTCCTGCCAGAGGTTTCTGAGGGAGTTGGGCCCTCATGGGGAGTGGATGAGATGACTGCAGGAGGGCAGGAATGTGAGGTACCTCAAAGAGATAAGTCAGTGATACCTGTGATCACCCATCAGAGCCCTCATGGATTCCTGCTCTGCTCTTTCCCAGCAAGCACATGAGATCTGTTTTCTGAGTGGAAACCAGACCCTTTTAGACAACCCTGTGCCAGGCATTATATTAGACATCATGGTGTGACACTCGACACGGGTACTCCAGGGCCCTCAGGGGTTGTCATATATCATGTCTTCCTGCAGCTCCTAGAAGGAACCAGATCTGGGCTAGAACCAGCAGGCCTGTGTCTTTCTCCTTTATTCCCACAGCATCTCCCTGCCAGGGACCACAGGCTCTTGGGAGCAGCTGGACTATGTACAAACAGGGAAAGAACAGTGGAAAATGCATCAAATGATCCCCACCCTCACCATTTCATCCCCTGCCTAGTTGTCTTGTGGATACTTGGCTTTCCCAGTGTGGTCTGGGAAGACTTAGAAAGTTTCCTTCCAGAGTCCCAGGAAGCCAAGAACGGGAGCTGCCCCAGGCCATTTCTGTCCCTGGGTCTCCTTTCAAAGGATCTCTGGATAGATGTGGCTTGTGGGCAGTCAGGAGAGAAGGCCTATCGTTTCAGATTTCTGGCCTGGCTCAAAGATTCAAACTCTCTAATTCCCAGACTAGATGCCTCAATCCACTGGGAATAAAGGCCCTTTCTTCAAAGAATGGCCTGCATATCTGTTGCTTCTGCTGCCTTTGCTTGGATATCCTTACCTGCTTTCCATAGAAGGTCTCTACCCCAGCCAGACTTGTGTGGAAATTAGGAAGTTTGGGGTTACAAATGACAGAAACAGATGGCAAACTAACCCACCCCTCCAAAGAGGGGAAATTTATCAGTTTATGGATCTAAAAAGTCTAGAGGGAAAAATCCAGGTACTCAAACATTGTCATCAGGAGTGTGACTCTCTCCATCTTTGGCTCCGGTTTCTCTTACATGGGTTTTATTCTCAGGCAAGCTTCCTTTACAATGGCAAAGATCTGGCATACATCTTCCCAGCTTGATAGCTACTGTGGAAATACAGCACTCCTTTTCCACAGATGAGGCAAAAATACAAGAAAAGGTGCTCATTGGCTCGGGTTAATTCACACGCTTATATTGAGAATCAGCCCCACTGGAAACACATGGAATGAGAATGTGGGAAGGGTGGACCCTAAGAGGAGAAAGGAAAGGATTTGCAACTAGAATTAAATGTACCAGGCAGGCAAAATCACTGGGTGCCACCTCCTCCAACTGTCCCTCCCCATGTCCATGCTTTGTTCACATGTTTCCCTTTCTGGAATGCTCTCTTTCCCAGGCTTAATGTTTCCCTTCCTCCATTCCTTACCTGGCCTTCGAGCTCAGACAGACCTCCCCTTTCTTGGAACTCCCTGTGTGTCGGTGGTCTATACATTTGATTTTACTTTAAAATGAATATAATTTGAATACTTTCTTCTGATTATATCATAATAATATTTGTTCTCCAGACAAATGAAAATATAAAGATGAAATCCTATTACCCACAGAGGCTTCGCAAGGGAAGTGACTGTGCCTAGGTCTGAGGTTTGAGTAGAAATGAGGCAGGAGTGGATGGAGCAGAGCCAGGAGTATTTCAGTGTAGGGAACCAGCTCATGCAAAAACTGAAGGGATCTGAGGAAGTGAAAGCAGCTTGGCGAGTAGGAATAGAGTGAAAGAGGGTAGGAGAGAAGGTTAGCACGTGAGGGCTGTGGCAAGAAGGCTGGATTTTATTCTACATGACATGGGGAGCTCCCGGAGGACTTTAATCAAGGAGGCTGGTGTTTGGGACAGCTCTGTCTTTCTCTCTCGGCTATGGAATGGAGATGGCAGCAGGACAAGCTCAGAACTTGGGAGGCCAGTATGGTCACCCAGGCTAGAGATGATGCTGGTTCTGCCTAAGGTAGTAGCTTTGGAGAGAGAGAGAGAAGTGGGTGGATTGGGATGGGGGAGAAGGATTGGGAGATATTTCGGTTTCTGGCTTGAGCAGCTGTGTGGATGGGGTTCATTTATTGCCATGGGGATGAGGGGAAGTAACAGACATTCTCTCTAGATGGACATCCAAAATAGATTTATACTGACACTTGACATAAGTTGCATGGAATTGCTTTGATTAGTGCTCTTTTCTCAACTGAGCATCTTTTCCATATCAATAATATTTCTTGATAACGTCTTTGGCAATGCCCTTTACTATTTTATATGATGTACTGTAATTTTTTTAAAGGCCTCCATGAAGGGACACTTAAGTTGTTTCTGACCGCCCATTTAGAACTTTATTAGCTGTCAACTTGCTTTGTTTCTTTTCTTTTAAAAAAAAAAAAGATTCTATTTATTTGACAGAGAGAAACACAGCCAGAGAGGGAACACAAGCAGGGGGTAACGAGAGGGAGAGAAGCAGACTTCCCGCCGAGCAGGGAGCCCGATGTGGGGCTCTATCCCGGGTCTCCGGGATCATGACCTGAGCCAAAGGCAGTCGCTTAACCAACTGAGCCACCCAGGCGCCCCTTGCTTTGTTTCTCAAGTCATCTGTCCCTTTAGTTCATTGGCAACTTTCCCAGCCCAGAAACCACAGTCCCTTCCTTCAGTGTCTGGTGTTTTGGCCACTAGGTGGTGGTGTTGCATAGTATCTCCCCGGGGTTCCTGCCCTCTCCAGTCTCCATTCCTGGAGTTCCAGAGAAGGGCACCCAACCTCCCAACAGGGGCAGTGGCTTCTGAAATGTGGTATTCAAATTGCTGATGGTGCCTGAGATGGTTTGAGGGGGTGCTGGGACCTACATTACCAAAGCTTATTTCCTTGTTTTTAGGAAAGCTGTAGTTTATCCCTCAAATTCACGATTTCACAGATACCATTATTATTATTTAGAATAGGGTTAAGTTAAAAGAAAAAGAAATTAATTTAACTTAAGTTTTACACTTAAACAAAACTCGTAGTGCAGGTACCACATAGATAAATCAATGGCTTTGTTACAAATCATGGGTCTAGGTGAGAAGTTATGGTGGATTTATAAAATCTTAGAATGACTGAATTTAAAAGCCTGCACCCTAGAAAACATTAAATCTTAAACTCTTGAAGCCCTAGAAGTAGAGTATTTGAGCCACAGTATCTCTGGCTGGATTTTCAAAAATACCATGGAAAGACAATATTTATTTATTTATGATTTTATTTATTTATTTGACAGAGAGAAAAACACAGCGAGAGAGGGAACACAAGCAGGGGGAGTAAGAGAGGGAGAAGCAGGCTTCCCGTTGAGCAGGGAGCCCGATATGGGGCTCGATCCTGGGTCTCCTGGATCATGACCTGAGCCGAAGGCAGTCGCTTAACCAACTGAGCCACCCAGGTGCCCTGGAAAGACAATATTTAATAAAATACCATACAGTTCTTAGAATTCGTGAGAACTTGGGATCTGAACATCTTGGAAGATTAGATGTAAGAGATCCTAGGTTTCTAGAACACCAGTGTGAAGAGGTCTGCCTCGGGTCTCTTCTTGGGCAGAGGGGCAAATTGCAGTACTAAAAGAGAGACTAGGTAACATGCCGGAAGGCCTGGCAAAATGGTGGCCCCCGAGGTTCTGATCCTTTTACTCCTCTGTCTCACCCTTCCCTGGTGACCACAGATAGCCCTCTGCCCCTTGATGCTCAGGGCTTCCAGCTGTGGGGCCCCACACAGTGATTTTCACACCTTCTCTTTCTTTTCTCTACCAACACTTACCTATCTAGCTTACTTCTCTTTGCTAGCTAATCGGATGAGTTCATTCATCCATGCCACCTCAGATTAATGGGCAAGGGAATAATTTATGCAAACATGTGTTCTTTCCTCCAAGTAACATGTGCTTGCTACAGACTGTTGCAATCTCCAGGGCGCTGCTGATGGTGGAATTCAAAGCAGTGTGGCCGGCCAATGAGACAGTTATTTTGAGGGTCAGGTGTCTTTGGGTGTCCTTCAAATCACCTCCTACTTAGAGCTTCAATTTTTGTCCTTCACTCCCACCCAAAAATGAAGAGACTGGAATTAAGATTGCGGATTGGACACCCAGGGAAAACTTGCTATTATGTCCGTCCTGATCTCACTGTTCAGGTGCCCAACTGGAGATCACACTTTTTAGCTTCTAGAATTCTGAACTTTTGTAAATCCTTCCCATCTTTCAAGACTCAGCTCTAGTGTCACTTCCTCTAGGAAGCCTGCCAGGATTATTCTGCCCATAGAGCTGAACATCTTTCAAGGGCTTTGTGTTGGTACCTCACATTTGTCTTTCAGCTCTATACTCCAAACTGTGTTCACATGAACCCATGGAGTGATTAGTCCCCAGTGCCCTTCTAATGTCTTAGATTTTTATAACCCATACTTGGCCAACTCAAGGGTTCAAAATGCTGGGGACTGCAGAAAACCCACAGGATTTATCAGAGTGATTTCTCCTCACCCCAGCTAGTAAGGCCATCTGGGAATGAGGGCCGAACATTATCAAACTTTATGGTTTTACTGCTAATCTGGATTTTTAAAGTAAAGCCTACCAATTAAAAATGTTGATAATAAAGTTAAAGCATCTTGAACCCACACTATTCTGCATGTTGCAGAAGGCAAGTGTGTCAGTTTGAAAACATGACTCCCAAATTCTTTGAGACTCCTTTCATCAAGGCACAAGGTGTAACATAGACCTCCTTCCCCTCGAATTTGGACACTTTAGTCACTTGACCAATAGAGTATGGCAGAAGTGTCCCTGTGCCAATTTCTGGGACAATGACTCTTGGAACCCAGCAGTCCTGACTATGAAGAGGCCCTTCAGAGAAGGATCAAGACCCCACTCTCACCCACAGCTGAACTGTCCCCAACAGCCACGCTTCTGTCATTGGAAATCGATCTTCTAGTTGAGCGGCTCCCACGGGATACCACTGGAGCAGAGACCAGCTTTCTACTTCTAAGCTCCACCAGAATTGCAGATTCATGAGCAAAATAAAGAACTGATCTTTTAAAAGCTACTAAGTACCGTGATTGTTTGTTACATAGCCATAGATAACTGGAACATGGAGGGAACTGAGTTCAAGTCCAGACTCTCTTGGTCACCGACTCTAGGGTCTCAGATCTTTTTCCTCCCTGGACTTCAGTTTCCTCATGTAAGAAGTGAAGCTGGGGGCACCTGGGTGGCTCTGTTGGTTAAGCGACTGCCTTTGGCTCAGGCCATGATCCCTGTGTCCTGGGATCAAGCCCCACATCGGGCTCCCTGCTCCGCAGTAAAGCCTGCTTTTCCCTCTCTCACTCCCCCGCTTGTGTTCCCTCTCTGGGTGTGTTTCTCTCTGTCAAATAAATAAAATATTTAA